>JAWQUT010000028.1:1924675-1935790 GCA_033807755.1 Ellobium chinense | reverse complement strand
AACCCCACCTTCTCTATCCCCCACCGGTTAAATGTAAGTTAGAGTACCCGAATTAGACATAATGAAAGACATTAAACCGAACACTTGTGATCAACGCCCGTAAAATGGTCGCAGTACTGTAGGCATCCCAAAGAAGCTGAGAAAATAATTCAGCAGCCCGGCGTTATTATGATACAAATCATGTGTTATATTGTTAAAATAATAAAGAAAATGAGTACAGGTGGTCCTTGACGGGATAATCCATAGTTCACTGACATATGCATGTAGAACAAGGCGTTGTGGATACCAATCAAGATCATGACAGAACTTTAGAAGTGATCACATGGCGACGACCTAGGTCATCTAGATGTTAAAGCATTTCGCCATCTTCGGTGTAGAATGTCATAAAATAATTACATGTCTGGAAAAACCATCTGCCCAAAAAGGCTAGGTGGATTAGCCTCTACTATAGTCTGTGCAGACAGGTAGAACTGTGCAAGATTTACGCCAAGGATCAAGACCACAACACTTTAGGGACAATCGAACTGTCAGTTAAGTGGAATCTATAATATATATATGATTACCCAAAGAAGAAAAATGAAGTTGAGAATCATTTAACAAGAGTGGAAGTTAGAAATAAAGTCTGCCGTTTGAATAATGCAAGGGAATTAACTTATCGCTCTGGGGATTGCCCATCAATTCAAGGAGTTATCCCTCTTCCCAACTCTTTTAGCGTCTTCCGAGCTTCGATGATTGGCTCATTTGCACCATGACGATAGTGTGCCATTCCTTGATAATTTGTTCTCAGTTATTTCTGTAACGATATCAGTATTATTCTTATTGGCACCGTTATTGTGACTGTGCTGCACAGCTGCTGAAAGTATTGTTTTGTTGTTACTACTGTTGTAGCAATTATTATAGAAATGCATTATGCAGGATGGAGTATGGTCGTGTTTAAATAAAATATTTTCAGGATATTTTTTTATGTAAGCATCGAATTTTCCAGATATCACGAGCAGAGCTCGATTCAAGAAAATTATTTCTCACAAAAAGGAAGTTCAATTGACTTACTACTAATATTTGTAAGCTTATAATGCTTGATGTCTAGTAACCCAATTGGGAAATGCAAACACGATAATTTCCCTACCTCTCATCATTTAAACATTATTGATGGGAGTATTTTTTTTTTTTTTAATGAGCAAGAATTGGGCTTGTCAGTTTGGCGATCGCGTAACGTCATTTTGGTTTACTCTAGACTTCTGTACTCATACACACATTAGAAAACGGTCATACAGGCCTCTTGAAAAAAAAATTAAGCCAACCCCGATATTTCACAAACATAGATCCTTGAGAAAACAGTATTCTGAAAGGAACCCTGAAGGAGAGGGCTCACTGTTAAAAGAGAGATACTTCCACAAGTGAGACACATTGATGTTATGAGAATGATCTTGAAATTCATAATTTTATTTCAGTTATGTCATACGTCAAGAAGATGTCACTGAGTTGTTTAAAAATGCTTACATAAGTGAAACATGAGAAATGTATTCGAGATTGTGAAAATATATGAACGTGGTTCAGAAAACAGAAAACGGACAACAATAGCGATGTTCAAATTTCTCAGCTTTGATAATTAAATGAAGTCTTGCTAGTACGTTTTGCAGCTTCCCTATTAAAAATCTGAAGGGCAGATTTGTGGCTTTCTTTAACTTAGGGAGCATTTTGACAGCCGCAAAGACAATCTGTAAATTTAATAGCAAGCTCCTGTGAGGGTCCTCTACTCTTCAACACTGATGCACACAAACACGCATACTCTGACTGATGAACTTTTATGCCAGCTTCGTCGTCTCTTCTACTGCGTGGACGTTGCAGACTCCTGACATGCTAATCTGGGCGTTTAGACCAATTTTTCTAATGGAATGATGACAGAAATCTTAGCTGAACCTTCGTGGCTGGACTGCATGGTCTAAAGACACATCAATGAAGACTGTTAGGAAGTTCCATAGTTAGAGCTTGGACTATCCAGGGGTCGCACTTAGAGCCTTCTCGGAATTCCTCCTTTGTTAGCTTGTCATCGTGGTTCTGGATGGATGGATGGATGGATGGATGGAAAGATGGATGGATGGATGGATGGATGGATGGATGGATGGATGGATGGATGGATGGATGGATGGATGGATGGATGAATGAAAAACATTATCAGGTGGATGGACATGATGAATGGATGGATGGATGGATGGATGGATGGATGGATGGATGGATGGATGGATCGATGGATGGATGAGAAACATTATCAGGTGGATGGACATGATGAATGGATGGATGGATTGATGGATTGATGGATGGATGGATGGATGGATGGATGGATGGATGGATGGATGGATGGATGGACAGAAACATTCGCTAATACTGCTGAATCGTCGGCAAATGACCGATCGATTTTTAAACCAGTGAGTTAAAAATAATTAAGAAAAAAAAGTGGCTAAGATACATATAATTATTTGAAATTGATCAATAAAAATCTGTGCTATATACATATTATTATATGTGTTTTTAAATATCAAATAAAACAGCTGGTCACATTTGTTGTATTTCAGTGATGTTTCATGTTTTCAGCAATAGTGGAGGCGATAAGACCTCGTATCTAGCCCATAATATTCCGTCCAATACGATATTTTCTGTCACCTACCCGCACTGTTTATCCTTACCAAATCCATCTGTTGAAAGATCTTGGCTACTCTCTTGCTGGGTGTGTCCTCATCTTTTGGGAGATCCATCAGATTCCCCACCATACAATAGATAGCGTCCACAATCTCTTCCATCTCCCTCTTGGTGATGAACCCATCGGCATCCAGGTCGTACAAGGAGAACGCCCCTGAGTAAAGTCAGATTCACAAAGTCAACTTAGGGGAAGTTTGCTGATCGAATGAGGGCATATCAGTATGTCTCAGATTTAAAGACCATGGTGTCACCCAGTGCTGCCATAGGTATGATGAAGCGAGACTACCCGCTTCTGATGTTAAAAGACGGTGACAATGTGAAAAAACAATATTCTGACTGACCATATGCAATACATGTTTGTGTGTAAATAATGACCAGTGACCGTATGCATACTCCTTACCCTAGTTAACGCTCTGGGGAAGTCCCAAAATATTAGCAGTGTTACTAACCCAATAGGTTAATGAACGCAAGGATTATGCACACAGCCACAGATTACTACAATAAGAGCACTATTATAGACTCACAGAAAGAAAGTGCCAATACGCTTCTCACGGTCTTAGTGCAAACGGCCATGAACACTGGAGTTTTTATTTCATTTTTTTTTTATCTAGAGACTATATTGTCCACATGAAAATAATGGTAGATACAATCTTTATTTTTAAAAAAATCCAGCACAGAACATACTGAACGGGCACCTGAAAAGTGCTTTGAACAACCTAAGTCAATGAAGACAATTTTCAAGTATAGAAGGTGAGTGTTTACATTTACAACTGTACCACATGAACGACATTAAAATATCGTGTGACAAAAAAAAAGAAAAAAGCCAAAGCATGTAGCAACACCGTAAAAAATGCCCTGAAATTGGCGGTAATTTACGTTTAAGTGCCTCGCGAATTAAAAAATCGCGCCGAAAAATAGAGATTCACTGGGTTTTACAGTATTTCAAAGGTCATGGAGCGATCTGCTCTTGACGGTCAACAGAAAACAGTGTCCACCCCTTTTTTTTTTCTTTTGATCATCATAGGAGGTTTTCAGTAATTATTCTTTAGACGCGATAAAACTATCGTACTATCACAGATCTTCTATTTTGAATTAAGGGTTTGTTTCTGGTGCTTACATTTAAGGCACACGTACCGGCTGGTGGAAACCGTTTTCAATCATCATGCAGACTGTAAAATGCATTATTTACAACTATTTAATCTTTGCCTATCGGAGATGAAAAGTCAGCTCACAACAAAGACCATACCGAAGAAAGAGATCAATAACAGATCATTGTATGATTGACGCGAACAAATAATAAGCAACACGTTTCTTTCATTTTAGAAGTGTTGACCGAATAGTCCCGTCATTTATACATCAGCACTGCCTTGATCAAGTGAAAGTTGGAATTTACTCACAGTCCAACTTCTCATCAAGTGAGCCTCGAGATGTTATTGATAAGGCACGGATAAATTCTTTGAAAGAGATAAAACCATCCTGTGAACAAACAAGAACAGTAGTTATAAAGACTAGAGATAAAAATAGATCTGCATCTAAATTAATAGTGATGGATGGATGGATGGATGGATGGATGGATGGATGGATGGATTGATGCATGGATGAATGAATGAAGATGGGTGGATGGATGGATGGATGGATGGATGGATGGATGGATGGATGGCTGGTTGGCTGGCGCCGGCTGGCTGGCTGGCTGGCTGGCTGGCTGGCTGGCTGGCTGGCTGGATGGATGGATGGATGGATGGATGGATGGATGGATGGATGGATGGATGGATGGATGGATGGATGGATGGAGAGATCGATGTCTGGCTGGTTGGCTGGCTGGCTGGCTGGCTGGCTGGCTGGATTGATGAATGGATGGATGGAAGGAAGGATGAGATATCATGTTTAGCCTGGGAGAATGATGTTTGTGACTTCAGATCTGTTTTACTGAGTACTATGCCAGGACTAGCAATACATTGTTACCTTGTTAGCGTCGAAGGCATTGAAAACATAACTGGCGAATTTGTCCGGGTTTCCATGAGGAAAGAACTGCTGATATATGCCTTGGAATTCCTGAGATTGAGAAAAAGAGACACACATGGGTCACAACAGACAGAGTTAAAATCGTAATGCTGATTATGATGATGGTTGGGGAGGAGGAGGAGGAGAATATAGTGAGTAGGAGCATGGGGAGACAGAAGAAGGAGGAAGAGGAAGTAAGGAGAAGAAGAAAGATAAGGAGAACAGAAGTGGGGGNGGGGGGGGGGGGGGGGAGAGAAGGAGAAGGTGAGTAGGAGCATGGGGAGAAAGAAGAAGGAGGAAGAGGAAGTCATGAGTAGAAGAAAAATAAGGAGAACAGAATGATGAGGAGGAGAAGGAGAAGAAATAACTCAATCGGACGATTTTTTGAGACATCACAATTCAAACAGAGTTTGCATGAGTTTCCGAATGCACTATAAACAGTTGGGGCATCTCTTGTTCCTACCATAATATATTCGCTATCAGATATTAGGATTTCTTTACCCATTACTCACATAATAATCATCACTAAAATCCTGGCACTGTTCAAAATTCTTAGCAAAGTATATTGCTTTCATAATATCGTTCATAGGGAGAATTGGCGGTGAGAAGTCTTGTTCGATTTTTTTTTTTTGCGGAAGGGGGTGAGGTGGGGGACCAAGAAATTATAGCCTCGAACTACGGACTTAATGGAGATCATTTAGACCGGAAATGGAATTCTTGCGAGAGTGGCCAATAAATGTGACTTGATAATGCTATGTCTGGGCCATTGGCGTCTGTTCCTTCATCAGATCACAAACGTGGCCGATCATTGTTCATTTTATCAGATCACAGACGTGACTGGGCATTGTTAAAATTCTGGATGGGAAGAGGGAAGCTAAAAGAGATTATAGAGAATATAATAACTTGACGTAGGCAGACACCATAAGTCTAATGTAGGCACCAGCCTCTTTAGTGGACAGGTAAAAACAAGCACAAAACACACACACACACACACACACNGAAGAGGGAAGCTAAAAGAGATTATAGAGAATATAATAACTTGACGTAGGCAGACACCATAAGTCTAATGTAGGCACCAGCCTCTCTAGGGGACAGGTAAAAACAAGCACACACACACACACACACACACACACACACACACACACACACACACACACACAAACACACCCACAAACACACACCCACACACACACACATACACACACATACACACACACACACACACATACACACATATACACGCACACAAACACATACACACACACACATATTAAAAATTTACACAGATACACACACACAAACATACACACACACACACAAACACACACACACAAACACACACACACACACACACAAACACACGCACACACACACACACACACACACACACACACACACACACAAACACACACATACAAACACACATTGTCGAGAGAGAGGAAAAAAACAATTACATAAGGGAGTTTCAAAAACAAAAGGAAGAGGGGTGAGAGACATGAGAGAAACTTGTGAGTCGATCTTAAATTACATCACATACTATCACATTCAGTGCAGACCTATATGGTCATATTCCAAATGGTTTTAAGGTTGCAGGAACCTAATTAGTCCAAAATATGTGGACTATTAAAGTATGTAATGGCAGAGAAATAACTGTATAGCCTGAAACCACACCACAAAAATGGTGAAATTCAGTCCTGATTTTGTACAGAAATAATTGTGGTAGGCAGTCCTTCCAAATGGTTTCAGCGGATTTTATTTGTGCATGTCGGTGGCCTGTCAAAAAAAGGCCAAAATGTTAACATGTTTTTATATAAATAACAAAAGTGTAACAATTTTAAACGAAGGATCTCCACTGCGTATAATTATAATTTGAGCACAATAATGGCACCAGACCTATGGACAGGCCCTGACCATCTGGGAATGTTCCAACAGTTCGAAGAGAAGATTTCATTAAAATTAATGGCTCAAAGAGGCTTTTACGATTTGGCTCCTATAACCTCAGTAGAGAAGTTTACATTTTAACACACACTCAAGGCCTTTCAGAATCACGGCCACTCTGTCCGTCGCTTAGTCAGTGAGCAGTTCAGCCCATGAGCCGGTCACTTAAGGAGACCTCACTAAGCAGATCGTCCTGGCTGACAAGCTGAATGCCTATGCCATGCCATCTGCCCCATCACATGTGATGCAGGAAGAGGAAAGAGGTGACAGGAGGTGGGTGATGGAAGCTGATTAAGGAGAGAGAGAGAGAGAGAGAGAGAGAGAGAGAGAGAGAGAGAGAAAGAGAGAGAGAGAGAGAGAGGAATGCGATTAAGAGTGAGAACATAAAGGGAACGGGGAGGGGGGAGAAGAAACAAGGACAATAATGAGGAGAAGATGGGAACTTGGAAAAGGTGGGGAGGGGGTGGGATAGCAGATAACGGGTGTTAAGGAAGTAATGGGGGAAAAAAGGAAAGTTGAATACAAGAATATATACGATACCAACAATTAANNNAGGTTTAAAAACAGGGGCAGCATGTTTACAAAGAAATAAACACCGAGCTCCCATTTAGTTCTGACAAGAGTGCAGCTGCCTCGAGCTGATGGTATTGTATGGTTGCTGTCTAGCTCGTTAATGGCGAGAAACTGATTAACTCTACTTTGGAACTTCACAGGTCTCCCTTAGAAGTCGTTAGCCCTCTCTAAACTAATAACTTGCAGATCACTTGCAGATCTACACTAGTAGTGCTACCAAAAGGAACAAAAACCGCTCAAAAGTGCAAACTATGTTGGTTTGATTTTACTTTATGAAACCACATTTCTCAGCTGGGTTTATGGTGGAATAAGAAGTATTCTTCATAAAGAAATTCGTACACCGAACTGACGAGTAACTACAAAGATACAGTGATGTACAGTAACCGGCAAGGAAATAGAACTATGTGTGATTTATGTAAAAGCAACATAGGTAATTTCGAATTTTATAGATACATGATTAGAACAATATTATGATATGATATTCTTGGACGCAACGAATATTTCCCATTTAATTGCTCATCTGATAAATACACTGAAGAACTGAAACTAACAATTACAATTCGGAGTGAAAAATGAAACCTTACTGAAGTTCAAAATGGAGACGTATCTGTGATTCATTTCTCGACATCAAGCCCAAAGTGTGCTACTACTGTATATCTATAATAATGGAGCTTGGGCCCAACGTTGTTCCCGCAAAGGCTTTTTTAATACGCAATGTAGAGGAATGAAACCTGGCACATGTATGTAAAATGTACCAAACCTGTACGTGGTCTAAACATTTATTTCCGAAAACGTATATATATTTTTCAGAAATTGAGTCATAATTATCATCTAACAATTAATGAATGCGAATACGACGTATTAATGTACTTCCGTCACGTCCGTCATTTCCGTCTCAGACCGGAACTTTCGTTCTCAGACCGCACGACATTTGGCGACAGTGACATGCATTCTCAGATCGCGTGTGGTGAAGCTTTGTTCATTAATTTTGTGCGGACCGGACGTAAGCATTGGCTTAGCTAAGCTGGAAGGAAGATGTTGTAAAGGGTGGCATTTTTGTCAACATGTGAGTGCCAGTCAGTGCCGTGCCATATCATGCTCTTACCATAATATGTACTTTATGTTCCTCATAAATCTATCTCAAATATCTTATTTTCGCCCTTCTTTCCTTTCCGTTCGTAGAACGGGTGACCTGCTAGTATCTTTAATGCCAGAAGCTTCTCATACTGACCGTCTTAAAATGTTATTCCAGGCCAAGGCCGAACATTTTGACACATGGGACAGTTATATTATCTACAGCTTAGAGTTCCGTGGGCTTTAGTTTTCTCGTCCAAATGAATCAGTCCAGATTGATTTCATATGCAGGCTGCTCCTTTGCCGTTTTCATTGGGCTAGCCCGAGCAGTCGCATCCGATGATATTTTTCTCAAAATATTTAAAAGCCTGGATGAGGAACACACTTCCTACCTTGGCTTGTTTTAAGCTGTCTGAAGAACGGACGTATTCGATAAACATGACGTCTTAACCCTTCAATTTAAACAGCGCTTGGACGTAAATTTTTCATGTACCAAAAGCAAAACTAAATAAAATTTGGAGAAAGAATTTTTACGTCCAAAGAACCATTTGTTTGGAATAAACTGCCTATAACTATTCGTAAGGCAAACAATCTAACTAATTTTAAGAAACTTCTCAAAACACATTTGTTCAAACATTATTTTGATTGACTGTGACAGTCTGCGAAAACAAATTCTTTTTATCATATATCTGTATTGTATTATCTGTGTACAGAGTGTAGATTGCTTGGGTGTGTGAGCTGGATATCATATAATTTTTATTTACTTCTCTGTGTAAAGCGCTCAGGGCCTGTTTGTAAAGGGATGGGAGCTATATAAATGTTATTTTACTATTATTATTATTATTATTATTATTATTATTTAATACGTCCCGCAAGTTGCATTCATGTGTACCCCAAAGACGTTCCCATGCGTCTTATTTAATAGGCTTATAAAGCGCTCTTACACACAGGATAATGAAATCATGGAAATTTGGTGACATCAACATTGAAAAAAATGAAAAAAGATCTCTAAGGACGACACTAAATGAGACATGAGAGCTTTCGGATTAACAACGGGGATTTTTTCACCATCATTAGAATTACATTAACCTTGCATGTTGAACGCTATTAAGGGTGCATTCAGCACCAATACACTGATGTAATTCTTACGATGGTTAAAAAATCCCATGGTAAATGAGCAAGCTCTCAAATGAGTTCCACTTTCGTTGGATGTTTTCTTTGTGTATTTGAAAATTGATTATGATTACCTTTCTTTTCTATTGTCCAGTGTCATCATGGGTTTTATAACATGAAAGTGTGCATTAATCATTGACAAAATAAACATTACGATCACTCACAAAACAGGATCAGGGCCCGAGCTATCTCAAAGGATGCCTGGCTGGGGGAACGGGGTAGTGTGGTCGTAACTTACGATACAGTGGAGCACATTTAACTGGGGCACGCTTTGTATGTAAACACGGATACTAAGTACAGTATTTTTGGTCCCAATTTTTTTTCTTTAAGGTTACGTGGATAGTTAAAACGTATTAATGTTAATAAGTACAATTTTGATGCGCTTTGTCCGGGATCCACTGTATTTGAAACTGAAGTTTAGAGACCCAGGTGCTGTGGATCCTCTCAATCCGATCCTGATGTAGTATCATATCATCACTGTCAAATGTAAAACTGATCTTTTTTAAATACCATTTTATTTATGAGATTTAGGCCTAGGCTGACATGTTAAAAACTTAAAATGCGACAATATTTTCCCGCAAAATTTGCAACCGCGAAGATAGCTCCACACACTGATTTTTGCATTTCCATTAAAATGTGTCCCCCGCATTCTCTCCGGTGTGTGAAAAATTGACTTACGCTGTTTCCATATCATAGTGACAAAATAAACGGTCAGCTCATTCTGGAAATTGATTAAACTGCCATACAAATCACTTGGAAGCCACGGCCTGACGACAGCGCATACCCATAAATTTCACCGGGAAACCTAATCCGACACTGAAATTAATCATGCGCGTTGAAGCGGTGGCTAATCACGATTAGCTAGATGATTATGATACCTAATGATCCCTGCAGGCACCGGGAAACTCGCGACAATTCCTGTGACCAGACTGAGTTTGAGTGTTTGTGTGTTTCCCATTTTCCTCTGGCCCCACGTGAGCTGCTCAGCAATTATCATTTTTCATACTGGATTAACGCCGTCACTGGGATTAGGGCGAGGCATACAAATATAGTGCGTATCGTGCGTGTGATGGACCATAGGCGTGAACTCATAGGGCCAGGTCATTGCTTGAAGTGTTGAGGGATGAATATCAATAAATTAAAATAATCTTCTGATCATTAACTCTTCCTTGCTTCATTTTTCTGAAGTCATTGAGAATAACAATCCATAACCTCTTTTAATGTCCCCTCCCCCCCTCCCCTCCTCCCCAAAACCCCACCACACACACACACACACACACACACACACACACACACACACACACACACACACACACACACAAACAGTGGACAGTGGTCAGTGTGGGGAGAAAGAAGGACTACTGCTGAAAGCCTTGTCAAAGTCAAAATAAATTTATTTTAACAATGTTTCAAAAACAAGGAGATGCCCGTAGCCCTCGATGCATTTGAAAGATATGACTATGCGACTCCTGGCTCCATCCCCTCTCCGCACTCCTTAATAGTATTCCTCTCTTTTTATAAGCTGTCATCATTAACATTGGTCGCTTTAAGCGCGACCGCCCCTGAGACTTAAATAAATGTATTATTGTGAAACAAAGAACGGAACTAGAACATACAAAACAACTTCTCGGCAGACGCTTTGGGCATGTGGAGAAGGGT
>JAWQUT010000028.1:1913007-1924661 GCA_033807755.1 Ellobium chinense | reverse complement strand
GGGATCAGTTAAATGTTGTGGCTAAAGCCTAAATGTAGACATTAAGAAGAGCTGATGACCGCTTTACAAAATAACAACACAAACAGTGCCATGGATTTGCCTACAGGCTGACCACAATAATCCAGTGAGTCTTTCCAGAGACATCCTATGGCCTTGTGTAATTTCTCAAGATTCTGTCTGATAGCATGGACGCCCACACCTTAGAAAGGACATTACCAACTGAAAATAAAGGAAGGCAGACGCAAAGAGAGAGAGAGAGAGAGAGAGAGAGAGAACACCATCAATTACACGATCAAACTCTGCTGAAGAGACTCCCTCTCTAGAGGAGGTCTTGACTTTTCCAGTTATACAAGAAAGGCTTGGAATAAACAGAGCGCCCATGGTGCTACACTTTTCTCTTTTAAGAGATTGGATGTCTTTAACTCAGCCTTTCAAAACAGGATCAAAGGTGACTGAATTCCCAATTCTCAATCAGCTAACAGGACTACTCAATTTATTGTGTATGTGAACCTCCTGGGGAAAGTTAATACTCGAGGTTTTCATGTGGACGAAACAAACCAAGTCGATTATCTCAATGTACAGCTGTGCATTAATATCGACTATGTTTTTGCATATGCCCAACATTTATTTACTCGAAATGATTTAGAAAGAGTCCATCTTTTTATTCCACAAGTTTCACTAGTTTGCAAGAGGGAATCGATAAAATGAAAACATACTTCGCAATGAGTATAAAAGTTGTATGAGTAAACACTTAGATTTCTATAGCTCGAACTGACACGCTTAGTATTGTCTCCTGACACGGTAAAGATCACTGGTATATTTGCTTATTCCTTAGGATATGTTGAAATTGATCTGGTTGCTATTGCACTAGCACAATAAAACTAAATGATGTAATTAGAATCGATTTGATTGCTGCAAGAAATGCTATTCATGTCGACAAATATGGATTCGTATCGGATTCGCCAATTAGCCATGCCATTTCTCCACCTTCCGTTGACGCTTCATTTATCGAACAGTGGAGAGCAGAGGAAACAAAGAGAAATGCAAGCCAAAAGAAACGATTTGTCCTTCGATTGCGGTTAAGCACTCCGCTGATGGCCTTCGCTGCAGGCAGGATTTATAGAATTACAAGAGCCAAGATTATCGAAGCAAGTCATGAGTGGAGTTATAATTGCGATCAGCTCCGTTTGACTTAACACTTAAGTGCTGGCTTGACCAAAGCTGCTTTTGCACGGATGGTTCCACGGTGCACGTCGAGTGAGGCTAGAATAATTCAGGGCACTAGAAGAACAGCTCTTATCCAACACAATATACAAGTGGCAGATTAACAAGTAAATGCTTCAAGGGATAATTCCAAGGCGCGTGTATCACAAATCTGTGATGTGAAATGCCATATTACCGTTTCTTATGATATGTGGCTCAGAATATAAACAAAACAATGAAATTAAGAATAAAATGACTACCTGATTGAGACAGATATTCATACACATGGGCTTGAGCTAAGCTAGGTACCTTACAAAATAGTGGGCATCCTATATCAACCTGTAGTAATCTGAAATTGTTTCACTGAACTTTTTGCAGGCTTTAAAGTATTCCAAAGAGAGAATATTATGAATCCCCCAAGAGCACAATTGTAATGGAGTAACAAATGCATCTTTATGAAAATAAAATCCATAGTGTATGAATAACTGCGATCATGAATGGATATTAGTGCCAAGCCAGAAAGGAGCAATCCAGACAGTGAAGAAGGTAATTTCTACCTCTTTATCTCACCGATGTCTCCACCGATCGATCTATCACCAAGACATTTCGATGAATGGCAACCAGAAAACAACAACAACAACAACAACAACAACAACAACAGCAACAACAAAACTTAGCCTCAGCGAAACTTTGAATCTTCATCTTCGACTTGAACGAACTGCTGAGGATGGAGGGAACTGACCAGTCGTGCAAGACGGGTTCTCGAAGTTCAATATGTAGATCTAACTGGTGCACACTAAAGCATGATTTTTTTCCCTTTACACTGTTAACGACATGTGTTACGGGGAATGAATACTTGCAACATAATGAGATGGTAATTTTTCACGTATGTAAATGGAATTCTTTGTTTGGAAAGGACGCTACTCATTTTGATAAAACAGTAAAGTTGACTCTGATTCACAACAACTTTCCTGATATACGCCAAAAGTTGCAATAACAGAGCGTTGCGGTTTTCTTGTTCCGTGATAAAGACTAGCGGGATTTCTGTGACAAAATTGCGATGAGGCACAAGTTGCGTTTAAGCGGGTTGCAATTAGCGGAATCATTTGTATCAGTCTGTTTTCCCTTGTCCCATCGGGTGTTGTGCTAGCGAACTGGTGGGAAAGTGATCGGTTGAAGTGAAGAAAATGCCATAATTGCCAGAATAGGTGAGAAAGTCGCAAGGTATAGCAAGAAGAATTTACTTTTGTCACACACCTGGCATTCTTTATACCGTACATTTATTGGGACCCGCCTTTTCTCTGTACAGTAAGTGAAATGATCACAAAAGACAAGGACCTGGGAGGGAGGTGACACAATAATTCTTCCCCCTCCTACTTTTCAACAAAATGAATGCCTGCTGATATGTACAATATAGTACTGTAATAGTCTGTGTTGATTATTAAATAGTTATATAAATAATACTGCAATAATTTATGTGTTTCATTGAATAACTCTATAGATATATACTGCAAGAGTCTTTATTGTATAGTTCTATAAATAACCACAATAGTCTAAGTGCTTTATGAAATAGTTCGATGTGTAGACTGCAATAGTCAATGTGCATTATCAAACTGTTCTATGAATATTATTGCAACAGTCTTTGCGCTTTATTAAATAGATCTCTAAATACTTTTGCAGGAGTAGATGTGCATTATTAATTAGCTTTTGGCTCTACTGCAAGAATCTATGGGTTTTGAATAGTTGTACGAATAATACTGGAATTAAATAGTCTATGAGTGATTACGAGTCACGTCACCGCAAAGACAGCACTGCCAGTTTCAACACAATGTCATTTTCCTTCCGTGACAGCGCTGTCTCTTCTCTTCAGATAGCACTTCAGTGCTTGTCAGTCTGCGGAGAACCGAGTTCTACGACAAAGCCTCTTTTTGACATGCGTTCTTGACACACTCATTATAGTGAAATAAATTGGGTTTTATCGGCTCCTAAGGCTGACCGGGTTTTTACGAGATAGTCACTGTGCCATGTCCTCTCTTCAGGCGAGATAGAGCGGTTTCACTCCTATTTCCTGGTGGCGTATCCATGGCCCGAGGTCAGTAGACGTTTATATCATTAGATGGCATAACTATTATTTTAGCCAGTCTTAGACCCGGATTACGACACGTGGCCGGTCTCTTGCAGGAATCCCATAGACACACATACGGTACACACGCTCTTTGTGCAGAACACCCGAAGAGTTCTCCGCTCAGGGACAGAAAGATAACTGTAACACGAATTCAGTAATCTATTTCTATATGATCAGTATCATTTTCCTGATAGTAATAATAATAATATTAATAATAATAATAATAACAACAATAAAAACGTTCTACTTTTCTGCAACTTGAACTTTTTGGTCTATCTGCATCGAAACCTTGTCTAACATGCACTTAGATGAGTGGTTTAGACTATATGTTGCTCAGTATTCAGATCCATTTTACAAAACAAAACAAAAAAAGAGACGGATCATGAAGAAAGGCTCATTCCAGCTGTGTCGTGAAAATAATCAGAAAACATCAGATTTTCGAAGATTTTATCTTCATCATTCCTGAAAACTGTTTTAAGCTGAAATTGCACTGAGTTTGGATCAGAATGATGAATTTTACACTGCAATGTGTAGATATAGATTGTCTTTTTTACGACAACTAGAATTTCGTCTTATTTCAACCCATCTAAGTTCCGATTCACATTTCTAAAATGAAAGACTTCTTCCATGACCTAAGACATAAGTAATTGTCGGTATTCCTTTCTTCATGTCGATATAAATACACCTAGATCTACAAGCTTTTTACACACATTGAAAGGTTCTGAATGGTGGAAATGGCCGTTGGTGATAGTTGATAGACATGGCTTCAGCACCTCAGACGATGAATAGAGTGAACTAGAGCGACGTCATTTTAGACCGTCACGCAAGGAACTCTGTATACTCCTCTGATAAAAATGGCGGCTCAGTGATTTGATAATCGCTTTCTTCCTTCTGATGTCTCTGATAAAATGGTGTCCATCTTCACTCAACATATAATACAGTCTAGCACGCCATCAATATTTGGATTGCTGTAGACAGTACGAGGCACGACAGTATGTTACAACTTCTAAGACACTTTACTTAGTGTTAGCAACCATACGTTTTAATTTTTAGACTTTGCCACTTCATTCATGAGACTATCCGAGACTTGTCGTTGTACTTGATACCCCTCATGTAACAGAGGTCAAACTTGTTAGCCAGCCAGGTTGCACTAAATCTAGTTGGCTTAATATTCTTAAATATGATCCTGCTCGGCGTACTCCTATTCCAAAGACACGTTTGAGCGACTATATCCGCAGCACTTTATATCTCGAGTCTTCCACAGTCCCCATTCTCTCCCCCAAAATCTTCCCATGCAGACATTCTTGTACCTGACTCACAATGGTGGTAAGTTTGTAGTCACATTGAATTAAGTCGTCTGCAATAATATGATACCTTCACCTGGTTTTTGACACCAGCAATGGCTGCGATAAGGGCCGCAACAAAACATCCAAGCCATTAATAAGAGAATGAGACTGTGAGGAAATGAAAAAAAAAATCTTGATCGAGAATCAACGGTGTTAGCTTGTCTCGTAAATGGAATACGGTGTGCTTTGACCAACATAAGTGTGTAAATAATCCAATAGAAAATATAAAAAGAAATGAATGAAGTATGATTTCATCGACTAGGCTTTACAGGCTATGACCAGAAGAAAATGCTCATGTTGGTGGAGTCATTCGATCCGCATCGGTGAGCTCAGATTAGATTACTTCTTAGTCTAAAATGTACGTCAGTTAATGGTGGTCAAGTCTAAATTAGCCTTTCCTAAGACCATGAATCTGGCTATGACGTCCTTCCATTTTGATCTTGTTGAGATCTGATTTCAGTTGGGTTTTTTTACCGTCACACTCTTTTCTTTTTAACCTTAGCCCATGTGCCAAGTAATACCGTTCCCTCAATGATATAATACCATTTGGACCCAGTCAAATCTAGTCGGCAGGTGAGTGAAGGATTCATAGTCGCCATTACGATGTCAAAATTGCCGAAATCTGTTCTTTCAACTTCTTTGTGCATTCTACTAAAGCAAAAAAAGAAATGTCTCCGGAAAGGTTTGAACACGAGAGACACACTGAATCTGCATTTATTTCATTTGAAGAGTTCTTGAACATATCTTCATTGTGCATTATCGTGAGATTTGAAGGATATAAGCTGAATAATAAAAGGGAGTCTTGAAAACATTCCAGGTCTCCTTCTATTAATACTGTCAGTTCAATTTGTGTGCCCCCCCCCCCCCCCNCCTCCATCTTCTTTTCCTGAGGTAAATGTCCATTTAAGACAGGTGTTTGCAATAGACAGAACAGTTTATGCGGTTGTTACTTTTTCAAGGGGATCTCATGCCAGAAAGATCGTCCGGAATCACAGAATATGTATCCGGAACGGATAAAAGACTTTGCTATGCACTCGTGGTGGTAGCTTCTAATAAATAGGAATGTATTTCATACAATGCAAAACCATACCATAATGTTAAGTATTGACTAACATAATTGTAGGAAATCGCCGCAGCACATGCAGAAAATTCGACATGACTGTCCCCGTAAGATATGTATTCCATATTATAGCAGAGGTTTGCACTATTCGAGGGTATACCGTAACTGCCAAAGCTAAGGGAAGCCAGAAAGAGCTTGCGGGCAGTTACATGCATTTGCGAAGCACACCAATCATCGCTCTCAAGTGGCTATCGCCGTATGGTGGGCCCAGAACAACGGCTGATTCAACAGGGTAACCCGCCGTTCAGATGGTGTTATATTTCTCAGGTGGGTATTATCGCTGATTTTTCTTTCTTTCTTTCTATCTTTCCTTCTTTCGTTCTTTCTTTCTTTCGTTCTTTCTTTCTTTCTTTCTCTCTTTCTTTCTTTTGTCCGAACATGGAAGGGCTGGTCTAAAACTGTATCTGCAAAAAGATGAAAGTCTGTAATTATTTGTTCTTGAATGCTTAATTTTTTTATTAGCAGACTCCCTCTTCGATTCCAAAGCCTAGCCTATATTGTTTCATTTGGAGAGTCAAATCACAATGATTTTCAGAACAGATCTAAAAAGCTTTCTAAATTACAACTGTATTTGTTTAACAAACTAAAATGAAGGACACTGTGCTATAACACATTATCTTAAAACTCTGACAGTGTGGGCATATAAACTTCTCACGCCTAAGTTGTTCCTAAACTCTTGCTATCCATTGAGCTAGAGCTCACTAAGACATTGCATAAATATGGAAGCATCACGCAAAAGCGTCATTCACACCTGGATGTACAGTTTCACCGTTAAGCAGTGCCACTCGCCGACGGCGACAACCTCTTGAGGCATACTTCACGGGGAGGGAAACTCCATACTGCCTAATTGTCAAACTAAAGGTAGAATCTAGATAGACTGTGTATAAATAATAGTATAATCTGAAATCACACTGCAAGAGAGGTGAAATGCAGCCCTAAAATATTTGCTGCAGGCACAGTTTCCCAGTGGTCTGTGCGGATTTCATTATTTGTGCAGGCCAGTGGTCTTCAAAAATAAAAACCCTTTTCATCTGAATTTAAATTACAGAAAAGTTAAATGAAAGACCCCCCCCACTGTAAACAGCCTGTTGTTTTAGCACAGTGGTGGCTCCAGATCCACGGACTAGCCTTGGTAATTTTGGAACATTTCAATGGTTCGAAGATAAAATTTTATTAAATGGTTCAAAGAAGCTTTTATAATTCAGCTTGTGTTTCATCTGAGCATCCATCAACACGAAGCTCGCTTATAGTCTATTTAGGGCAGAAAGATAATATCCAAAATGCAAGGCAGTTACTGCTCAAAATCCATTTCCTAGCAAACACAGGATGATCAGTGTATTTTATCACATCATTTAGGAATGGGCTGTTCTAGCCCGCATGATGTCATTTCAAGCTGTCCGCCTTAGCAGGATGCTGACTACTTCATACGAGTATTTCTTCTTCATTACCCACATAAAGCCTGCATGACATCCCTGTGGTATTTTCATATATCAGGCTCATAGAAATTTGGCTTGTGATCAAGTGCTTCATGTCATTAGCAGCTCATGTGGGATGGTGTAAAATATGAAACCCATAGGAACGTACCGGCGAGACGAAACCTTCGCATTAGCTTTGGAAGAAGGCCCATTCATTCTCAGATTACTTTTCAATGTTTGGGGTAAAGGCACATGGTTGCGAGAGGACTGCGCTTGCACAAGGGGTCACTCACTTTGCTCTTCGTTAGTCTGATGCCAATCTTGCTCGTATTTACAAAAGTTTAAAACCGTTGTTTTGTTTTCCTTCATCAAGATTGGATTCAGGTAACTACGAGTATTAGACACTGCGTGAAAAATGCATGTAATCTTAGCGAAGATCTCTTTCCTTTGCTCTCTTGTAGCGTTTCCTGTGTGGCTGACATAGAGAGTAACAGACATAAAAGGAATAATGAACTCCTACCAGCTGTCTTATATTATAGTCAGGTGGTCACTCTACAGAACCGGCTGGAATCCTGATAGTAATCATCTTTATTCAAGGCATTTATGGCGACACATTAAAATCATAGCCCGGCTCATAATAATATATTCAGCTGCCATATGCTTTCCTATCACTTGTGAGCAACAGATAACATTATTCATGTCTCCCCATCCAGTGCGACTATAAGGTTCAATGAAGCAGGGCTAAATTTCCTTCGATTGTAAAATAGCCATGACCATGTCAGGTGGTACCATGGTCTATCTCTTCTCCTTCTCCATTTAAGACTCCAGTTAGGCCTACTGCACCTGGAAAATCATAGTTTTTTTATGCATGTCATCAGATGAGACGACCATGGCAAAAAGCCGTATACGGCCACTTTTGTCACCGCAGCTGTGGCATCCTTTCCAAAACCTTGCGGCGTTACACCTCTACGGCATGACAAGGACTCAGCGGTACATTGGCATGTCCTGATTTTGCCGTGTGTCACGCGCTAGTTATTTAGGCAGTCTTCAGAAGCATCGGCATTTCGCCCTGTTCGGCAAGACCCCGTGCCAGGGAATAACCATAATTCTCTATACAAGTCTCCAGACAATACATCATACAACGGCACTCTCTATGAGATGCACGGTGCCGTTCCCAACAAGCATCACGATGAAAAGTGGATGTCTCTAAAGCCTCCCAGAGGCTTTCACCAGACCGTTATATAAATGGGGATCCTAAGGCTGACAAATACTCAGACTTGCTTTTGCGAAGTCTTCAGGTTCAAAAGTAAATTTCCCTCATATATTTACTCTTCTCATACAGGCAATTCATTCAGCTGCGTTTCCTAACCCCTCCCCCCACCCCCTTTCCATATTTGTTTTGCTAGTCTCGGTAAATAGAGCCTTTCACAGTTTCTAACCGGATAGTTAAAATCCCCTTGCTGTGTTGTATTTATCGTAGACCAAACTCTTGGATTGCAATTGGTATGGCTATGCCAGTCACTGAGGTGCACAAATCAACTTGTCCAGGAAAGACCTATGAGAGCAGGAATTGCACTTAGGGTAACCTAGTGGCGTGAAAGATCAATGGATCGATAATCGAAGATAGTTCAATCATGAACGGAAATCAAACACGACCTGAGCTTACCTCTTCCTGATTTGGCCAGCGAGTTTTCTTAGCTGGTGGTGTTTTCTTTACAAATAAGATTGGCTGACTTGTACCTGTTTATGAAGGTCATGACAAGGTAGGGTGGTTTTTATTACTGTAATGCATATGTCTGCTTTATAGATGGGCTCAGATAGCAGCTTTCAAGCGTCATACAGGGAACTGACCTTACCGATTGCAAACTTAACAGAGTCAATTAATGCCTTAGGCGCGAAATTAATACAATATGTATGTCAATTTTTCGTTCCTTTTTATATTTTGCTATTTTGCTGAAAAGAAACGGAGTCTCCTCTCTTGACCATCATGTTTAAATTTTCCTGAATAGATGAAACTCCTGACTTCCAATTTCTTTCGTTCGTTCTGTTTTTTTCCTTACTTTCTTTCCATCTTCGATATAATGCCCATTGCCTATCTTCCGATATGACGTCCGTCTCCTAAAGCTACAAATCTATGTCAGTTAGAGACAGTTTCCAGTAACAGACACTTTTCAATAGAAACACTGACAATTACGCCATAATATCAAATATTGCACCTTACAACGCTCTGTGAAAATTCCATTATCAAGCGTAATGGGCGCAAACATAAAAGTCATATGGAGTGAACTAAAGTGACATCATTATAGACCTTCACGTGATGGGTCATTCTATTTACTCCTCTGATAAAATGGTGACTGAATGATATTGTAATTATGCGGTTTATAAGTTTCGTAGCCAGGCTCATGCCCGCTCATGCGACTTCACACTATTATTATCCCAGTAGGCCTGATCATTATAGAACTGTCTCAGCCTCCTGGGGAGCATACAGTGCAGCTGCCATTTACAGGCGCTGATCACTAGCATCCTGCCGATATCTTTCACTGCCTATAGCTAGCTACTCATTTTACAGATGGTGGACTGAGGAAAATGTGAATGAAATGCATTCGCAAGGCACTTACAACATGACCGTGGTCGGGAATCTAACCCATAACCATTCGATCTTTAGTCCAACGCCTAACTGTTCGGCCACGCTGTTGCACAAATAATAAATCTAGTTTGCTATCTTCTTATTGATTTGTCTGGCAAAATGACGTCCACCTTTACTCAACATACACTACATGCTAGCATGTCATCAACATTTGGAGTGCTGTAGATAGTACGAGGTATGAAAATATCTTACAAATTGTAGAATGTTTTACACAGCGTCAGCAACTTTTGAGTCATTACCTTTAAGACTATGTCATTTATTCTTGCGATTATCCTAGGCTTGATATTACACTTGCTACCCCACGGTTGCCATTAAACGGAAGTGACCGTGATATCCAAGTAGGTTGACCAAACTCAGTTAGCTCCGAGCCACGGGCCGACGTTAATATCAAATGTAAACTGGACTAAGAAAAGAAAACAGTCCAATTTGCCCTCTTCACGTGCCAATGCAAACAAAATTCTCACTCCGTATGATTCGATCCACTGCTGTGCACGACACAGCACACACCATACCTTACAAAGCCCGCCCTGCATTTATTTAGTCTGTTAGGATTTTCAGTTTCTATCAAATTCCCCGGTCACTACAACGGAAGAAACTCTCCTGTCTTGAGATTGACATAAACTTGTAACTTGGGTGAAAGTTTAGGTATAGTTATGGCAATATTTAACCTGTCATTGTGGTTGAAGTATGTCCATTACTACTCGATAAAGGCTAGCTAGGCCCTAACTGATTTAGGGAGCAATTTTCTGGCGGCCAGTGTTGACCTTGAATGAAATGAGAATTTTGCTCCAGGTCACTGTCATATTGTAGCTTTTCCTTTAACGGCACACTTACAAAGGTACAGTGACATATTCTCTCAGCCACTCATCAAACTACCATTCTACCATCCCACCTCTCTATCGAGCTACTTACCTATCCACCCATACCTCCCACTGACCTATCCTTCTGCCTTTCTCACCAAATTCTCAAGCGTCCACCCTTTTCTTTATGGATGAGATAAGAAATTAGGGCAAATTATCCATTTACGTTTGAGACTAGACATATTACATAATCGGGCACATTTTTCTCCAAGCGTCAGGAGATCGTTGCTTGGGTGATCTATCTTTACTTGCTCTGAATATAATGAGATTTCGCTCACATTTTCCAACTTCCGAATCTCACAGTAAAAGGGTTTAATCATTATAAGCATTAACCATAACAATATTTCAGAGTGAGATTCTTCTATCTTCACTTTGAAACAGCCAGCATGAAAATAATAGGCATATTTACTGATACGCCCTTTAAGGTCAATCTGAAGTCGAGCCATGACAATATAGTATATTCAACTGCAAGTTAATGTAAAGCTAAGGATTTAGCGAAAATCACTTGAAATTTGAGAACCTGTGCATTAACAATGGGATATCTTACCATCGTAAGAATTATATTTAACCGTTTGCTGAACATTATTAAGGGTGCATTCAGCACTGACGCACTAATGTTAATCTTACGATGATAAGAGATCCCATCGCTAATGCACGAGCTCTCAGTTAAGCTTATAACAAATTAGGCATCTCAGAATTGGATTTACTCCTGTCGTACTGACGCGGCGCTGGTCTTTGGGACTATCACATACCTAGGGCAACATTAGCAAGAAATAACTGTCTCGTGTCTGGGTCTTCTGGTATTTCCACGGTTATCTCCCCTACTCATGGTGCTTCTATTTTTGCTCCCATTCTCTCACTATTATATCACCCGCCTGTGCGTGCAACCATGTTTATCTTTTTATCTATTAAGTTAACAATCCATAAACCACCAATCT
>JAWQUT010000028.1:1879722-1892222 GCA_033807755.1 Ellobium chinense | reverse complement strand
AAGGACTCGCAGCCAGCTCGAGATACTAATGCGATCAACAGAAGACGTAATACCGATGCACCTGTTCAAGCAAAGCCAAAAGGAGATAATCAGAGCCCGACTCGAGCTGGGAATAAACACCACCGGGGACAGGGACAAGGGACACCCCGTCAGAACTACAATACTGATTTGGGTCGAGGGAAGGAAAACGGACCGTCCAGTACCTTGCCACCTGTCATTGGCTTTGACAACAGCGATCGCAACCCTACACGGAAGAGCATTGGCAGCTGCACAGACAAGGTAGCTGATGAGAGGAGATTCTTCGGACCTTGGAAAGCACCTGACTCCGATCAGCAGAGAAGACTGGTAGAGCGTTTGGCTCCTCACAAACCACCAGCGCTCCCAGACCCACGATTCGATCACTGGGTCTGCCACTTTCAGTACTACTGGAACATTGGCGTTGATGTGAAGTCTCCAAGGTCAAGGTTAAGCACACCTAGGAGCTCGGATGGTGACAACGATAACGCCTTTTCCAGGAACAACACCAGCTATCCTCAGAACGGCCGTTACGTCACACAGTATCATCGCCTGCTGAGGCGGCCACAAACGACACTAGGGCGACTCGGGAGCACGGACAGCGAGGGTGAGCACAACATGAGCACCGAGAGTAGCGGCAGCGGGTCAGGAGGGTCTGGGAGGCAAATGACAAGCCGGTATGCTCCCCTGAGACAGACGCAGAGCGCGTACCCCCGAGGTTATGGCAGCGCAGGAGCTGATTATGAGAATGGGCGGGTGAGTCTGTCACGTATTATGAGTCTGTGGAATTCTGTATGAGTCACCCATAACGACAGTTTGTAACAGGAGTATGCTCTCTTAAATGCAATCATTGTGTGAGCAGTTGGGAAAGTATGTCAGGGTCACCGCTGAACGATAGGCTCACACGTGTAAGTTATGAAATAACATTCAGGAGGAGGAAATTAAAAGTCGTAAATTGCTGTGAAATTAGCGTTTTTGTAATGTAGTGGTAGCACATTCAACTTGCAAGCTCAGCAGAGGCCCTGGGTTTGATCCCCGACAGGGACAGGAAATTTTCTAGTGTTAGGTTTATTCAGCATTTCTTCTTGAAATTGATCTTTAACAGTAATTTAGTAAAGCTTCTTCTCGCACACTTTCCAGACACTACCAGTCCGGTTTCACACTCCTGCCCTTAATAATTATGACTAGAAAAATAAGCCACCTGGTATCAATTACAAACTCCGATAGCACATTCCCAAACTAATATGAGAATTGCTAGATGTAATTGTAGGCAGTTTGAAAGAAACTAAAACCCCGATTTTGTTCAGTTTGAAAATAAAAAGCTTAAAAAAACAAATAAAAAAGAGATGCGATTTAAATTATAACGATATGATAGCAAACATGCGTCTGTTGTGGCAAAATGACGTCAAATAAACATAAGTACATAGCAGACATATTAACCACTTTCGCTGATGAGAAATTAAAAAAATTATGAAACAAATCAGAAACACTAATCAAACAGCTGAATAACTGAACTTCTTTCAAAGAGCAACAATGATGCCATGTCCACTACTAAGGATTTAGAGCAAGATTTAGCTAAATACAAGAAGAGAGTTATCATTGCTGTTGAGTAATTATGGTTTAATCCAGGAAGAAAGTATGGTCATTACAGTGAAATGGTGACAGCCTATCTCGGGCAAAAAGTGTATGCTTATCACTAGTAAACAGTCAGAGCTTATTTCAGGAAAAAGGCACTGTTGAATAATCAGTGCTTATTTCAGGGACCGAGTATATGGTCATTGCTGTTAAGCAGTAAAAGCGTGGTCATTGCTATGGGAGGGTTAGAGTTGATTCCAAGAAATACAGAAGTGATCACTTTTCAATGAACAATGCTCACAATGTATGAGCAAACAAACGAATCCTCGGCTATTTTCTGAAAATGTCAGTGAACTGGCATAAGGGTCTAGACCCTAATGTCATATCCCCACATTTCTTAAGGCTAGATTTTTGGTTGAAATATCAGCTTCCAATTCTGAGAACTGGTGACCTTTACAGATGGTGTGTAAGGAGGAAGTAAAAACGTTGAATGCCCAGTCACTGTTTGTGAAAGCTTTAGATGTTCTTTTGAATGCAAACTGCATGTACTGTGGTAAATAGAGAAGGAAATAATGGTGATCATTGATTTGTTTAGGTGTTAAAGTAACAACAAAGATAAACCGTATATGTGTGTGTGTGTATGTGTGTGTGTGTGTGTGTGTGTGTGTGTGTGTGTGTGTGTGTGTGTATGTGTGTGTGCGTTGTGTTTTTGTTCTTTTTCTGACACCATTCGTTAATAAGTCCATTGCATGTACATCATGCCTTAGCAGTGGTCCCAATGAGGCAAATCCAATCTGTCTGCCACATCATTACACTACTAAAAGACAGAGTTTACGACATCACCGTCCAGATTTTCATTTTCCCCATTACAGTTAACGGTGTAACCTACAAAATGATACATACTGTAACATCATCCAGTATTTGTGCATTGTCGTTTTCAGGAAAACGTGACAAATTGCAGGCTCTGTTCAATTCTCAGACTACGATACGGTTATTAGACATTTCCTGGTCAAGTACAAGCGATTCAGCAGCATTACGCAGCTTAGATAAACTTAGATAAACGCTGGCGTAATGCAGTATCTGTTAAGATTTTCTCGCCTTTGCTGCGCAATTTGGCTGTGTGTTGACGTACTTCAACAGATAACATAATGGCCTTATGACGGCGAGGCAGGAGAATTAACAAATGAGTGATTGACCACTATCCGTGTACAAGAGCAGGGCATAAGCCATGTTAAAATATTCATGGACAAGAATGTGATGCGAGTCTGGCGTGTACACACGGGAATTCTTAATATGCAGTGTCTGTCCTGACGGAGTGTAATGAGTGTTGTCTTCCACAATGTGCCACAGAGAGAAAGAGAGAGAGAGAGAGAGAGAGAGAGAGAGAGAGACTGAGAGAGACAGACAGACAGACAGACATACAGACAGATGGAGGGAGAGAGAGAGAGAGAGAGAGAGAGAGAGAGAGAGAGAGAGAGAGAGAGAGAGACTAACTGTTAAAGCATCAATAGTAGGTATGACAAGGGTGTGAAAGGAAACAAAAGTGCCGGGAAAGAGGGGAGGAAAACAAGACATGTAAAATTAAAATTAAACGTATGGATGATGTGTTCATAAATATGTGGAGGTGTGTTTATAATGTGAAGGTAACTATGTTTATGTCCGTGCTACAGTTCAGTGTATTCCATGTTCCTCTGCGTTACCACGGCCTTGTCAGTCACGAACATTATGACCCGAGATGTAGCAGGCAATATCAGTGTAAGTGATCAGCCTTCGTGACAGACGAGGGCCATGAGCATAATTCTTAAAGTCGCATGCTCGGTCTCTAGGGGATGAATTCCCCAGAAAATGCTTAGCCAAACGTTTAGCTATGATTCCGAGTGCATCTCCTACCTTTTTTCAGTCTTTATTGGTTGCTCACAATAGGGCTTGAATGGACTAGTCTGCACTGATATTGGTGATATGTTTATTAAATATTGTTAAGTTTATACAAATCATGCTTTGGCTAACATAGTTCCTGCTCCTTATTTCCAGAGGGGGGAGCACAGCGAATCAGAGATACGGTAGCGAAAACTATTAAAAGTACAGACTCTGATGGCGCTAGGATCTAAAATAATAATAACAGCTGTTTACTATCATTATGACTATTATTATGACTGTTATTGTTATTACTACTATGATACTATGATGATGATGATAATGCAGTGTATAGGTCTCATATCCAGGCGTTCGCACGACTTCACACTATATCCAGGCCTAGTTTAGCTCACTTTTTCATGTCAACCCAGAAAAGGCAAAGGTTACGGCTTCAAGCACAAAACAAGCCTCACAACAGACAGTTGCTTCCACCTCATTAACGACAGAGTGACGGCGGAGACAGCGTCAATGTGAATTACTTTCCGATCTTCCTTGTTAAAGAGAAGACTGTCAGTTAGCATTTGTCGCCTGTCGCTCTCATAGACACGACCTTTTGTTCATGTGGCGTTGCCACAAATGACTCAACATCTCTTTCATAATAGATCAGTGTGTTCGTTTGACATGCTCTGTCTAGACTATATGATGGAATGTTTCCATAACTCGATCAGTTTCAGTACTCGATGTACAATTCATTTTCATTGTGAACACGACATCTGCTCACTGTTGTACATCATTATACATCATTCACTGCAATGTGGTTTCATATAGATTTAATTACTCAGCTGGGCGGTGTTCTGAGAACGTGTAACTGCTACTCTTTCGCTGCCAGTCATAACTTCCCTCGTACAATGAATGTTGCGCATGCTATAATAAAACAGCTGCTGGTTGTTGCCTTTCACGGATCGATAAGGATAAGAAAAATTGCCAAAAGTTATGTTGCCCATTCCCCTTAATTTTTTTTTTTTCTGAAACTAATATAATATACCGATGTTCTTTGAACGGGATCTTGGGTCAGCAAACTGTCAGCAAACACGGTTAGAAATGAAACCTTCAGACTAACTGAACAACCTTGCAACTCTCCCGTTTCAAATGTCTAACCACAGACATTCAATAATGACGTTATGTCTTGCCTATTTTCCATTAGAATCGTTGTTGAAAGCAGTTCTATGGTGTTCAAGAGCCACATAATGGGGAGCGATCATTACACATTACTGTTGCTTTCTTTGAGCTTTTGGTTTTTATGTCTAATGCGTGGTCCAGTCATTCTCCAAACACCTAGAAGGTACAGCTACAAAATAACAACGCGTTATCTGTAAATTTTTGACTGTAAACAGTGGCTTCTCCGCTGCCTTCTCGATGTCAAAAATGTGAGCTTATTATTTTTCTTTACATAGATAAGGCGATAGATTTAGCGTGAGCAACTTATTCCTCGAAGTCCATATACACCCACTCTCTTTAATGCATGGCTTAAATCTCCTCAGGTTGTGTCCGGGCTTGACCGACGGTACATGGGTCTCCAGTCTGTGAACAGAGATCAGATGGAGGAGATTGTGAGAAGACTCACGCGCATGACCTCAGCCTACAACGCTAAATTTGCTCCCAACCCACACGTGTGGACGGACACATCGCCTGGCGCTCATATGGTCAAGAGAGAGAACATGTTAGCGTGATAGCGTCATGCTCGTGTATTGTTGTTGGTTGTACATTTTTATTATTGTTAATATCATGTCGTGAATATTGACATGTTCCTGTCTATTATCATTAATACAGTCTACAGTATCTTCAATAGAGGAGGCGTCCATTGTGTTTTGTCTGAAGACCCGAAACCAATCTTCCACACTAGATGAAGTTTGGTGGGTAGTTGAACACTGAAATGGACGCCGCCATATTGCTTTTATTTGATCAGGAAGACAAGGACATTAGGCTAATGATTTGCAGGGTTGGGCAAGTCCACACCCCCCCCCCCCCCCCCAAAAAAAAAAAAAGTCAGATTTAGTTCAGATTAAGCACCCAGTACAGCTACAGTTCAGATCCATATCAGTTCGTCCAAATTAGCTACTGAGCTCTGGTCAAGTTCATGTGAACTGAACTTAATCAACTGGATTCCGAGCACACTTATGTTGATAGATTCCGAAAAAAAAGATCGTAGTAACAAACACCTCATTATCTAATTTCAATGAGATGTGATTACAGTCTGGTGTCCAGTCGTTTGTCTACTCACACCAGATTACTCATCGTTCTCAAATCTCCGGGAAAGCCTCTCCCGTGAGCCCTGCCTCCCCAACAACAGGCTCCACAAACTACTGACATATTTTTTTTTCCCATCAACGATACATACCATCAGTGTGCCCTTCTCGCACCCTCTCCCCCCCCCCCNCCCCCCACTTCTCCACCTCAGCTAGTGCCCTTCTGCAGTGCAGCAATCTGTAGATCTATGATTACAGCCCTGGCACACTGCTGCTGGATTTTAGGACCCTCATTGCCACAACACTTGCACAACACCATTTCTATATTTGAACTTAGCGGAAAAATGTGCATGTGGGAAGTTCAACAGAAAAGTTTTCCAAAATATTCAAGTCATGACTATGGCAAATCTGAACTCATAATAAACTCCAAATAGTGAAGCCACCGTCGCGATCATTCATGATGTCATAATGTTAGCATGTTTTATTATCTCATTTTCTTCCCCACTCTCTAAGTAAATTTATTCCAGAACTTTTTGCTTATGTTGCTATTAATAATTATGTGCAAACATTTCGCAGCCCGAAAGTAATACTGTCGGATGTCTTTATAGTAGTTTGTGAACTTACGACAGTATTAAACCCGAGCAGCGATTTGATATATTTGTTATCTATTTTTCGCTACCAGGACACCATATTTTTTGGCAACTATCATGTCACGGACCGTAACTTAATATCCCGTGTTTAAGAAATATGATAGTGTAAGCAAACTTAACCCGATCTTCTCTTCTCCAAACGCCCTTTTCCAGTCATTAACCTGATAATATGTTTGTTATGATATTATTATGGCAGCTTATCACTCCGCACGACAACTTTCATGGCAAATCAGAATCTCTTTGTTGATCATGGCATTTCCCTCATTGTTTCGTTGGATTGTTCTGAATACATTATGTTCAATCATGACACCTTTCTAAGTACGCCGAGGGAAAATTCTTCACATAATTCATTCTTAAAGTACTTTTGTCTATTTCATTTTTGGTACCGGAACTTCTTCGGTTTATCTCTGTACTTCATGGCAAAATTCGCAGTAGATATTCACAACTCGCGTTGTAGATCGTGGCCGCCATCTCAATGCTGCAAGGCAAGATTTCAGTATATCATGGCAACTTTTTTCACACATCAAGAGAGTTCTCTTACCTCTCCTCTTCGCCACAAACGTCAAAGTAAATCAGGATATCTTTCTTAGTGCTTTATGACAGCATCTTTAGTACCCTATGACAACTTCCTGTGTAATTTCTTTGAGTATCACAGGGACTAAGTATAGACTGGTAGCAAGACAGAGAGGACAGGCCGTGCGGGGTGACTTCTGCGCGTACCTGAGAATCCGGTCGGCGATCCCATGCCAGCTGAACGTGGTACAGTTCTTGGTGAGGCGAAAAAATAGGCCGTCCTTTGTTAGTCTCGAACGATATTTACTAGAAGGATATAGTCCTCCCTAGCAGTTTTGAAGTTTATATGCATACTAACTCCTCCTTTCGTTTCATGGACAGCAAAGCAAGTTACTCTTCCCCAGAACTTCCCAGGCAATGATTTATTGAATTAGCCTGCCACATAAGTACATAATATGTATGTCATGGCAATCCAAGCACACAACGGCATCTGTCTCGACTCATTACGATAATGTCATGGAATAACGTATAACATTGTACATTTTGGCAGCTTTTTTTACCTCATCAATGACCTCACCACCGCCTCTAAATAAATCACTATAGATTTATCAGTTGGCAGCCTATTCAGTGCACATGTTGTCTCAGCAAATTTTGACAAATTCAATTCGACAAAAAGTCTTTATTTCATAAAGGACTAGTGTTCGTACAAGTTATCATAAATTTTGTAAGGCATTTTCTAATTTTTTTTTATTATTTTGAACAGTTACCTGATATTTCATTTATACTTCACCTGCATCTGTACAAGTAATTCTGATGTTCTGTACACACAATATTTCACTAGAAAGGATCAGAGCTCCATTGTTAACACTACTTTCTTTGGTTCTATGTGGTACCCTTAAGCGTGAATTTTAAGACATACAATTTTCTTCTTTCTGTTTTGTGTAGTGTGTTCTCTTTTTTTATTTCGTTTTTAATAAGTCAGTCTTTGATAACAATTATAACACTATTTTATATTAACAGTCTACTCGTAAAAAAAGTCATTTCACATTCTCGTGATGATTTCATGTCACATGCATCAGGCTTGATCATACATATGTCATAATGCTAAATATCTTCGTACCAGGTATAGATCTAGATCTGTGAAAGTTAGGAATCATTCCATTATCTTTAAACACTGCTACATAAAATATGAATCCTTGACATAGACTAGAATAAAGCTAGATGACGGTTTTGAAAATTGTGACACTTGTTGAGTTTTTATTGTCACCATATGCAGGATGCATCATCTAGAGTTGCTACGTATCATAAATACCATTTATATTTATTGATCCATCCCTCGGACTTTACATTGTTATAACCATGTGTGGGAAAACTATAAGGCTAACAGGCAACTGACCCAGTGCAGTACAGGCACCGTATCTGACAGAGAGTCCATCCAGGAGATATCCATTGCAAACGGATTCTTTTCTTGCGTTCTAACCTCCAGTCAGTAATCAAGGATGATATTCCCTTTCATAAGCTTCTATATCTGGGATTCAAGATATGCTCACCCTTGCTCCTTTAGTATGCACACAGAACAACATATTATATTCAAAATTAGCATAAATAGTGCGGTTAATAAGTCCCCTATCCAAGCTAATATCCACTCATACGACTTCACGCTATTATCGCCACAACAAGGCTGATCACTTAGGGCTTTCTCAACTCGCCGGAGGGGAATACTGTGCCGCTGCCATATATAGGTGCTGACAACCAGCACTCTGATATTATCTTCCATGACTATAGCCAAGTATCCATTTTCATAGACGGGTGCACTTAGGGAAATAGGAACGAAATGCTTTCCCAGGGCATTATTTGGCCGGGTATCGAACCCACGACCTCTTGATCTATATTCCAATGCCGTAACCATGCTGCTCCCAAGTGTTAATTAGGACGGACGTTTCCTTTCTAAGTTTCATCCGTTTCAAGTCACATTGCGGATTGTCAGGGTTAGAGCTGCTTCGCCACCCCGCGCTTGGACGAACATTTTATCATTAAGATTCCTATAGTTACTACGGTAAGGACTTACAGATAAACATAAAGTGTACTCGAAATCCTATTTTGAGGAAGAAATGTCTATCTGACATATTTCCGTTCTCCATTTACCATATTTACACACACACACACACACACACACACACACACAACACACACACACACAAGAACAAGTAATTGATAGTCGGGAAATACTCGGTGCAAAATTAGCGACACAGATAAACGTTCCCGCAAAAGAATTCTACATTTTTCATAGTGTCGCAAATTGAGTGCATCCGTTACAACGGAAGCAGGCGCTGATCACAAGTAGTTGAGTGACAGTCTTGACAGTCTATAATCCGGTACCTCGTTAACACAAGGTTTCAGAGGGTTGGACTGACACCTTGCTTGTCTAACTGGCGGTCTCAAATTATATTCTTGATATTCCGGCTTCACTTTAGAAACTTCTTCAGTTGAAAGGTATAAATAGTAATAGTTTCACTGCAAGACCTTGGAAAAGCCATACGCATTGGCCGTAGAGTGTGGCGAAGATTAAAAAAAGTAGGAAGAGTTCTGGGGCACGTGTCATAATATTATTTATTATAATCACATCACTGCAGGTTGTATACACTCCTTACTGAGCAATAATAACCAATAAGTCTGTCGGGGAGGCAATAAACTGAAGTTTCTTGTTAAATCTAGATATAGGTTTTTCTTTCTTTCTTTATTCCTTTCTTTCTTTCTTTTTTTTTCTTTCATTCTTTGCTCATCAATGTACGCACGAGACAGACAGTATGCTTTGTAACTATATACGTATAAAATATTGATTTTTTTTTTTTTTCGGTAAAGTTTGACACTTTTGATTAAGTGTTCACACAGGGACAGATGTGGAATTACGGACATAACAGATGACGTCAGTACTACAGTGAAAACAGGGTCACACAGTTAATATTATCGCCGTAGATTACCGCACAAGGCTTACACTCTCTCTTTATTTTGCTAATTAAATTTGAAAGTTTGAACTCATTATTATCGTCATGTGTATGGCAATTCGCGCAAAACAATGCTGTCACCAACGAAAAGCTTCACCCTCCCTTATATACTTTCCATTCAAACTCTATGAGCTGAATAAGTATTGAAGACCAACACCAATGTCTATACTGAACTCCATTAGAAAAAATCTGTACAAGCAGGTAGACCCACAAGGACAGTAGTGGTACTGGTGGGGGTGATGATGATGGTGGTGGTGGTGGTGGTGGCAACAATGTTGATGATGAGAAAATGATGATAAATGATAGCGCGATGACCAGGCATAAGTTGTCATTGCCAACAGTTTGGTTAGAAGGAATATGGCTATATGGACAATAGTAATAGACTGAGGCCAAGAATTTTTTTTGTCTGACATATCTATCATCATTTATAATGCGATAGCTGTGAGGAAGGGAGAGGTGGGATACTGACGTTGTGTCTTTTCTTCGTGAATGGTGGTCACGGTAATACTGCATACTATCTAACAGCAATCCGTTTAATATGCATTTTAACTCTAGTAGCGCGAAGTGCCTCAGATCCAGCCTCCTGCTGGTTTCGTGACCATTGTTACAGAAAATAACCGTTCCGCTTGTTGTCTGCCGGCCGATCCACGGATACCTGGTGCACAAATCGGTTTCACACAGTTGGCGCTGGCATTCGAATTTATTCTACCATTGCATCCAGCATAGTGTAGTAAAACATCATTCTCTGTAAGCTGAATGATTGTTGGAGCCTATCGAAGCTTTTTTTATCATTTAGCAGATAATACAACAAACTGTTTTATTTTTATGTTCAACTAGGGGTTCAATCTAAAGCAACAGTCTGGGAATCAGGGGAGTGAGGAGACTAGAGTGGTCAGAATTTCCTCCTCCAAAATGTGTATTGTTCTCTCTTTTTGTCTTCGGTTAATCCCGGAAGGAACTCACAAATAGAGTGATCTAAGGGTAGCTTTACATGTAAACCTTGCTGAGCGAACCTCCTCAGGTTAGCAGTTGAGGGGTAGTTTTACAGCGATCAATAAAGGTATATCATTCGCTCTGTCCACAGCTGTCTGAATGAAATCCGGATGCTCGTGCTGTCAGGAAGAGAAGGAAATGTTTATCGTAAAATCGCGTGCCTATGGGAATATGAATCTCTTATTTCCTTGTTGATGTATCCCAGACAGCAAGGCTGTGCTTATTTGGTCCCGGCAATTTGACGAAATGGGAAGCTACACCCCTTTGTATTTTGTGGGCAGTCTTTAGCAAAGGGTGCGATATTGGTTGGTATGTACTAGTCACAGTAAGGAAGGGTGCACACCTTCTAATGGTTTGTTAGAAACGAGTCTTCTTTTCTACAAAATCAGAAGGAAAAGCTGGGTGTGGCGGCAACCATCTACGGTTTCAAATTTATTAGAGGACAATCTTATCAACGGTCTTGTGCCGGAGGAGGATGTGGCAAGAATTAACGGTGGTCTGTACGCTAACGAATGAGGCAAGATATAAGTGTAGCAAACACCGCTCGCAAGTCAGCGGGTTATTTTCTGTGCTTCCGCATAGTCGCAGCTATCTTGGCTTGCCAAGAGACTGATACTTCCTTTACTAAGGAAGGGTGTGGCTTCCCCTTTTTGTCAAATTGCAGGAACCAAACAATCGTAGTCCAGGTGTCCAGAATGTTGCTGTGGTCACTTATCACGGACTTTTGGTATCACAAAGCCTATTTCAAACCTTTCCTCAGCCAACAAATTATTTTGTATGCTACTCACACACAAAAAAATTCTAATGATTAAATCTTCGTTCATCCACTTATTCCAAGCATCCACTAGCGATAATAATATAGAACATACTCTACGAAAGAGAGAGTACGTTGAAAAGTTATTCATTACTACAGTGTTTGATACTGTTATACAATCAGTGTCGGCGGGTGATCTCTGTTCATCGCCTTCGCTTTTCAGGGTTGTATATTATCTGGATTCGACAAACTTAAATTCTGGCGGTTTTGAAAGAGTATATCTAGTCAGGTATCTCGAAGATAACTGTTGTTTATTTCTAACTTTAACTGTAAGCTGATACCGGCAGCAAATGACTGGTTGGGCGAGAACACACTCAAGTCTCATCCTTGATGTAGACACTCAGAGACAGTAGGGCTGCTTGAGCAGTTTGAAGACACTGGAGCTATTAGGCATGTTGATGCATTCATGTATATGTGCGAGTATAGTACAGCAAACCGTATACATACATATACCTACCTGATACCAGATACCCTCAACAAAGTAAAGTGGCATTAATATTTAATCAAGAATCAGTGAACGTTGCCTGGTAACCGCCAGCAGGGTCGTTAGAAAAATAACAGGCTTTCGGTAGGAGTTTAAACAAACAGCTATCCGGTTACGTGTCATAGACAAGTTGTATTCTGATATCAATATCTAGCTTTGGTATGGTGGGAACCTCTGATACCAATATCTACCTTTTATATAGTTGAGACAATGACAAATAGCAGTTTACATAATATCCGTACTAGAAAATTCATTTTGATATTGATATCGTATAGCATACGTCAACATTTCGTCTTATTTGAGATGTAGCGTAGATACAGTGGATCTGGATTCCCTATGCTCCCTGAACCC
>JAWQUT010000028.1:1845273-1859221 GCA_033807755.1 Ellobium chinense | reverse complement strand
TGTGTGTGTGTGTGTGTGTGTGTGTGTGTGCGTGCGTGCGTGCGTGCGTGCGTGCGTGCGTGCGTGCCTGTCTATCTGTCTGTCTGTCTGTTCGTGGCGACTAGGGAAGGTACTATGCATTAAACCCGTACAGCTGCATCACAGTCAAGAAAGTGGCAATCTGAAGGGCGAAGTGAAAGGTGGCCGACACTGAATCAAGCGGCGAGTGTGATGGTTGGAATGCAGGTGCGTAGCGCTACTAGTGTTAAAAGTGTTGGATAGAGAGACCTATCACTATTCTTGCTGGGTGGGTGTGACATCTGTTTTACTGATTTAACAGAAGCAAAGATGGTTTAAAGCTCTGACTAGAATCATCACTGATAAAAGTAGTCACTAAAATCCGCAGTAACAAGGGCATCTCTTACCCACCATTATAATAACTTCAAAATACGACAGCAAAAATGACAGCAGCAACATAAGCAGCAGCAGCAGCAATAGCAGCAGCAGCCGCTCTGAACAACATTATTATAGTGGAACTGTTAACACAACCATCTTTCGGACCAAGCTTATAGGGGCGTGTTGTCAGATGTATTGTGTTTTCCAGAGTGCTGTCAAAAAGAACAAAACATCTGAGGATGCTGAATAGAGTGTGCTAAGAAGGGTATTGTGTTAAGCAATGATTGTATTAACAGAGTTCCACTGTATAGATAAAATACTCACAATAGGTGGAGGTTTCTAGTTCCTTCAGCTCAGTCTCTGTCAGCTTAGCAGGTCTATTCCCCATGGCGTTTGGCGGCTGACCTGATTCTCAAAGGCACAATGTTCCACAAGACTCCTTCACCTGGGCCTGCTGACTCGCTCGGGAATGTCCAGTGCTATGAAAATTGTCCTCCTCCAACTTTCACTCAGTGTTTGATGAGAAGTCATCAGCCTCAGTGAAAGTACATGGTCAACAAAGGTGCTGTTGTCTAAGTGTTGATAAAGCCACCATGATATGAGGTCAAGACGCAAAGTTGCAGAGCACTAGCAGCTACTTTTTTCAGTTGTTTCTGGACATCACCTGACACTTGTTTTATTCGATTATTTCGAGAAATTCAAATGTGCGAATGAAACAGGCGCTCCAGATTTGTAATCAGTGCTGTTGGGTGTTTATATAAGTGTAGAGCACAGAATCATGATACCATTATGCATTCTACCTGAGTGTTGGACAGCTGTGGGTCTAGTCCTGGTGCATTTAACATTACGAACTTGTTAAGAAAAGCCAACCTGACGTAACCAGCAGCGTTTCCTTGTAGTAATCAGTGGAAGTATTCACAACTTTTAATCAATCTAATAATATTTTTAGATACACCAGAAATGCAGTGCATCTCTGTAAGATTTACGTTTCGTTCCTATAGACACTTTTGAAGAAGACTCGCGAAACTTAAAGATATGATTTTAATACGCAGCCGGGAACAGACAAACAGATAAACAGACAGACAGACAGACAGACAGACAGACAGACAGACAGACAGACAGACAGACAAGCAGGCAAGCGTGCACGCAGGCAGGCAGGCAAAAGTGCAGGCAGGCGGCAAGCAGGCAGGCAGGCTGGCAGGCTAGCCGGCAGGCAGGCAGACGGGCACACAGACAGGATACTTTGAAAGGCAGCCCCATGAAAGGTTGCAGAACTTTGCGTAGCTCTGAAGTATCAGGTTAAAAGCCAGAGTGTCAAAATACAAAGATGTGAAACAATTAAGAACTTGTGCAGTAATCTCTTCCGATAATAAGAATTACCTTAAATCTGTATCTTAAAAGCCACTAACGATACATTCAGCGCCGATGCACAAATAAAATTATTACAATTGTGGCGAGATCCCATCGATAATGCGCAAGCTCTCAGCTGTTGGCCTACAAGAGTTAGCTCAGCGAGATTCAATGACAGAAAAAATGCACACTGTCTAATGTGGGGCAAGTCAGGGGCGGCATTTGGCCATTATTGTATACATTGGCATTTGTAATGTCGTATCGATCAGCCTGTGACCCGTGGTATATAATTTGCCATTAAATTATTCAGGTCTTCCGCGGGAAGCTGGAATCATCAGAAATAAAGAAAAATATTAACTGTTATAAAACAATAAATGCATCAGACAGCAGCAGTCTGTATTTTGGTAGTCTGCTCCGCTGATCTACCCTTTGAAAGTTTGGGCAAAAGTAGTACATGGTATAAAGTTTCATAGTTATACATTACTGCTGCACAACACACAACCCAAACACCCTAATCACATCACAGAAATTCCATTTGTATGGTTCCTTTCAAGGGTGGATGCATCAGTTTGTAAACATAGCTATAAGTGAGTAATGTGGAAAGAAAAAACAAGCACGCACACACACAAGCATCAACAAAAAAACAAAACAAACCGCAAACAAACGAACCCCATCCAGTATAGGCAGATCACGCCTTACATCATAGAATATTTTTGTATACTTCCTGGTGCAGCTATCTAGAATTCTGAGTCATAATGCTAAGACAGGCAGGCAGACAGGCATGTATGCAGGCAGGCAGACATACAGGCAGACAAGCTGGCAGACAGGCAGATAGACAGACAGGATACTTTTAATGGCAGCTAATGAGTTAATGAATGGACAGGCACAAAAAATAAAACTGGAGAGAGCACTGTCTGTGGAATTCTGTGATTCAGTATTGCTCCGCATTATTGAAAAGAGAGAGGAATAGAAATTATGAGGCTAACATATCTGGACGTGCCACGCTGACATAACAGCAAATTTTCTATTTCCTAGTTATGATGCCACAACAAGAGGATAGGGCGTTCCACGCAAGGACCGCGTGTCTGGTCACAAAATGAACCAATTTATTTTCATCTCATATAGACTATTCATCTAGCTTCTTTATTTCCTAGCAATAAATTTATTTTCAGCAAGCCTTCGGCCTGAGCCCAAAGACACTTTGTTCTAATTAAGTTTGGTCCACATGTTTAAAGCCAAAGATTATGGACCAACGCATTGACAAGACTTAGTCCTTAGGTTAATTGACAGTAGGTCGACAAATGAATAAAATGTTCTATATTAGCCATTAGCCATCAAAACCGTGGACAGAATCATCTCTGATCTTCTATGTGCATTATAAAATCAAGACACCAGCCTTGCAAATTTCCGAATAGATGGGATTTATCTATTCAAAACCCTCGGGGAAATCGAATTGTAGGGCTTCAGTAGTAAAAAAATTATTCTGACTTACATTATCACCAGTTTGGTTGAAAGTAAAGCAAAGTCTTCCAAGTTGAAACCCATCATCTGCGACACCCAGGCCATTTCCTAAGAATCTTCTAAAATTGTAACTGAGGACCACGAAATGTTAGCAGCATGACGTGACTTGTAAAAGGTTACCACTGTATATAAATTTCACTTGCAAGAGACCTCTTAGCATGTTTCTATGCGCGCACTCTGTTGAAAATTGGGTAATTGAATCACTCATTTAGTATTACCGTTATACACGATCAAACACACGAACAGCTTCATAGCGGAAATGGATGGCATGGTTTGGGCTATAGCTCACGGACTCCCATGTACTTTACTAGTCTTAAGATCTAATCCGGTTCAAGTTGTGTGGTGTTAGTAAAAATTTAAAAAAAAGAATGTTTGAATGGCTGAATGAAAGCCGCAAAACTGTTTAAGGCGTAATATTTTGGCTTTACCTGACAAACATAATTTTTGGTATTTTTAGTAATATGAACAGTATCTCTTATTTGTTGCGGACAGTTATAACACGGACTAAAACCTTCATAACATTAACTTTACGTTCTATGTAGGTCGACAGCAAGTATCTCGGAACAGATGCAGTTTACTATAGTTCATTCGGAAGCTGGTGTCCTGCTTTGAATGCGATATCAGTAGTTACATCCCCAAATTCACTGCATTTGGCGTACGGCTTGTCAACACCGATGGCTTTAATCTAAAATTTTGTGTGTAGGCATGGAGATCGTTTTAATTCCACAGAATTTGTGTTGTATATATATATAAAAAAAAGATGAAGTTTCTCTAGCCACTATTTTAAATTAAGATACAACACCGAGGTCAACTAACGATTGCAATTTTTTTTTCTTTTGTAATTTCCGATCTTGCGGGCAAAGTTAATAACTGTTGATTACATCTTCACCACACCAGGAATAAAAATAGATATATCCTGTGGAAATCACTCATTGTGCGTCATGATTCGTTTTCTTGTGGTTATCAAGTTTCTCTTGGGACAAACTCTATTAAAAATAAAATTTATAGAAAGTCTTCTTTCAGCTACCAAGGCTTGCAGGGTAAAAAAGTGTTCTTTTTAAATTCTGTTTTTGAGATTGCGAGTCATAATTTCGATGTTTTCTCTCAGAGCATTGCTTTACAGACTTAGCATCATGAGTCGTTCAAAAAAAAAATACCATGGTTTTTTACATCAATGTATTAGCGTAAATTTGCGTAGACTGTAATATACACATATTACAGTAACAGGTCTGAGCGACATGGCAATTTTAAAAAATATATCAAGTTTTAAGAAACTTTTTGGGGGGTTTGCCCAAGCTATAAAAGCATTATGAGCATCCAAAATACTATCACTGTAATTAACAATCAACAGTCACCAACATTATCGTATCATATATGTATATATGGATATGTATTATATGTCATATGTAATATATATGACAACAGCATTATCTTTAATCATTGCTTTGCCTTACTTCATCACGTCATCCTGATATATTCATTAGTTCGATTATCAAATTTCCAGTGAGTCAGATGAGCGCACAATTTTTAAGTTCCTCCTTGAAAATATGGGATCCCACAACAACACTGTTGATGACAAGTGCAGGAATGCAAAGAGAGAGAGAGAAAAAAAAAGCAACGAACAATAGGAAGCTCCGTGGTGCTTATTTTACTGATTGTGTCGCTAATCACCTCAGGGTTTTTAGCTGCGCGTGGCCAGATTGTCAGGCTGTGGAGAGTGCGCGTGCGGGCGGCTTGACAGGACGCGTGACGGAAGTGACAGTCTCGTCGAGATAGAGGAAGTTGCCAGGTAGTAATGTTGGACGACTGACTGTGAAGTATTCGAATATAGTCCACAATTATTATATTCGAACAAGCAACTGTTGCAGTTTTGCATAGGGATACACTGTGATAACTCCAAGAGTGATAATGATTCGGTTACAGCCGTGTTTGTTTGTTTGTTTATTTGTTTGCTTGTTTGCTTGTTTGTTTGTTTGTTTGTTTGTTTGTTTGATTGTTTGTTTGTTTGTTTGAGGGTGGCCATAATTCTGAGGACGCAAAGAGTTTATTAAAAAGAAAAAGTCAGATAAAATTTCCTATTAGCGACGACCAAAATAAATCCGCCCCTGACTCTAGGAAAGGCGCTGGCATCTGAACTACATTTTGCTTTGTTGTTGTCACATGAGCATGACAGTTTTGTATTAATCTAAGAACTGTATCAATACTGAGCGATGCTGTTCTGAGAAAGCTTGGCCTTAAAAATCAGCGGGACCTTAAAAATCAGCGGGACCGCAAGTCTATGCAGTTTTCTACTTCTTCTTCTGTTTCTTCATTTTTTTCTTCTTCTTCTTTTCCTTCTTCTTCTTCTTCTTCTTCTTCTTTTACTTGAAGTTGACGAAGTGTGAAAATATCTGTTGTTATCAAACTCTGATGAAACAAACAAAGGATCATGTCTCGCGATGAAGAGAAACCTCGCAGACTTTGCAGTCATAACAACAAATTTAACAAGTTTAACAGGTTTATTTACTAGCTGATCACTGATAAGGGCTCTGTCTGTGCACCCGCACATAAAACACACAGATCCCCTGAAGTGCGTTCAAAATTAATGAACACGACTTGTCTTTGATACCTTTTTTTGTAATGAAGGGATTGTTTCGAAAACGTGCATGCGAGTCTAAATTAATTTGTCTTGACAGGAAGTATTTTTTGCCGCTTTCTTTTGTGTTCGTCGTAAATGTTTTCTTAATACTCGTTAGTAAAAACCCCAGTTCCCACATGGTCAAATATTGAGTATTTTTACAGCAACGTGGCGTAAAAGGAAACTATCAAAGCACCACTTTGTTGCATTTCGGTTATTTGCATCGTCATTCCCGATAAAGGTAAAGAAGAGGGGATTTTTTTTCTTTTATTTTTTAAAAAGACTTTCTGTTATAAGAATGGGATCAAGATGACAGAGTGACGATCTTTACAAGACGAATACTGCGGAAGGATCAGTTGCCGTATTTATGAAAAATCTAGTTGTCTGACTCCGAGGGCTTTCTGGTCTATACTCAGTATGTACGCGTGAAGTTTATGATATCACATCGGAGTACATTTTTCAATAATTTGACGGAAGTGATTTAATGTTTACTTCTCTGGCCTGGTATCTTGTGTGTTAAAAAGCAGACCCCAGTCTTTCCGTTTGAAGACCAACAAATACCAACTCTCCCTCCTGCATTTGTATGACTGATTTGCCTTCACAACTGTCAGCGCTATCTATTCCTAAGTACCAGTGACAGAATGGTGATGACTCCCGACTACCTTTGAATATTCACTTTCTACCCCGTTATCATCCTTGCAGTTTTGTTGTATCCCTTCATTGTCTTTAAGGTAAATGCCTCTAAAGTGGTTCTTGAATATTCTCTTTGTATTCGTTGCCTTTAAGCGGTTTCCAACATGTTTTTATTGATGTTTATATTTTCAGGTTTTCAGTTGTACAACTTACCTGTTATTGTGTATATCATAATGTTTGTGAAGAAAACTTTTACCACAGACACAGAGAAGATGTGAAAAAAAGTATTTTCTATTAAGTTGAATTGATTCAGAATAACCTATGCAAAATTTGGAAACGATCCATTCAATAGGAAAAAAAGATATCTTTAAAATACCTCATTCATCCTTTTGTGAAAGCATTTTAGTAGAAAATAGACGAACAAGATTGACTGTTTCAAAATTTAAAATAAAATACTCCTCAAAGGTTGATATTCATAGTATTTATTTATAATTCTCATGTTGCAATTTCTTCGGGGTCAAAATTAGATTCACCCCGACTAAAGCAAGAAAAAATGTACAAAATAGAGGGTAATGGAACCAGTTATGCCATATTCTCTTCTTAGTCTGTTCACATCCTCTGTTCACTTTTGAGTCTGCACCATACCACACCACTTTGCAGTGGATGTGACAGGTCCTGCGGTTTTTGTCAGGCTACGTCACATCGCCATGAAATTCCGGAACACATCTTGTTGTAGACGGTGTGAACTAAATTTCCTGAGGAGAACAGCACTTTCAATGCAGATCGTATGATAGCTCTATGCATGCTTGGACAATGTGCCGGGGCTCTGGACTCCGTCGCCTGGTTCTTAATTCGGTAGTAGTCTAGACTAGAGGCAGGTTTAATATGTTTACTTGCTGACAAAAACATTGCAATCTTGACAGGGCCATGATTATGTGCTCCGTTTCCTGTTTCCAAAATCCAGGGAGGAATCTCCTTGTTGATCTTCCCTGTTGTTGCCTGATTGTGTATTCTTCTTAAGCCTCTTGCGAGCTTACATCTTCTCTCTCACTGACAGCAACATTCTTTATAGATTTAAATTCTGTACTAGTCTAGCTCTAGTCTAGTCTAGTCTAGTTGTAGCATAGTAAGTTAGGGAGGAATTCTGAAAAGGACTCACACCTGATGTTTCTGTCCTGACGAATATTAGGGTTAGGGACTCGTCTCGACAGAAGCTTCTATCTCAGTAGGCATTAGGGTTAGGTTTACGGGTAGGGTTGGTGTTAAGGGGTAGGGGCAGGGTTTAGGTTGTATTAGTAGACATGAATTCCAGTAAGAGGTGAGAGTCTCATTCCTAAGTTGTAGGGGCATAGTTGGGATTTTGGAAAATAAGCATTAATGAAATGTTATCATTATCTATACGGTCCTCTCTCTTAAACCTGTCTCTAACCTTTCACCAAGTCAAGATGAGAGAGTTTGTGAATACAGCACATGATTGCTCCGCACACTCTCACAAATTTTAATGTAAATCAGGCTCCTTGAAGATGAGTTCAGTCACGTGACACACACCAACCCCCAAGGAGGGCGATTCGCTAGGAAAACTGAGATATGAAAGATGCAAAGTAATTTTTTTTAAATTTGTCTTCGTCTTCTTCTTCTTCTTCTTCTTCTTCTTCTTCTTCTTCTTCTCCTTCTTCTTCATTCCATGTCGTGCCTTCAGGTTTGCTCTGTTGGTAAATTTGACAGTTCTCTGCAGGTTTATGAGGTCCCCAACAGCTGGTCAGCTCTGACATCAGGTGCCGCTGGCTAAATCTCCTTTGAAGAATCTGTTACTTCGGACAGGTATGCAGGACGAAGGGGTGTCTGTTGCTCCTGGCGGTAGGTGCATTCGGGCCTCCCTGCTTTGCCTATATGGTATAGGTGGACCTTGAACATACAGTGCCCTTGTACTCTGTCTGAAGATGGTTCTCTGATCACCTCGTCAGATATGGTGGAGGGGCGTCTTTCGTGAATTGGTAGTCATCTGTTCTTTCTTAAGAACTGTTATGAAGCATTCTTTTTCCTAAGCGGTAGTCATTGACTACCATTACGCTACGCTACGTATTCACCATGTTTCTCTCTTCATGTCTGTTGCCAGGTGGTATAAATAATCGTCATGTGGCCATTTGCATAACTCTTGGGATAAATAACGCATCGCGTTAATCATAGTGAACAACGTTAATACTTTTTCTTTTTTGGTTGACGCGGGGAGGGGGGGNCGGGGAGGGGGGGGGGAGGAGGGGGGAGATTCCCATGGTTAGCGTAATGCGTTAATTAACGCAAGGAATATTCTTATGGCCACTGGCTTCAAATCTTCTCTAATCTTTCAGCAAATGAATGACAAATAGCAAGTTTCTTTGCCAGATATCGCTCAATACTAGTGCCTTGCGAAGCAGCTGACCTGCTGTCAAGACATGCTCTCATTTCACGGAGGTGATCAGCGAAAACAGAGCTGAACAAGAACTAGTTGTAGATAGCATTGTGGCAATGGGAAGGCTAAATCAATTCAAGGCATTAATGTGGAAAAGCCTCAAGATTCGCTATAGATACAAACTGTCATCAGTGTTCGAAATAGGTAAGCAACTCTGTTGGTTGAGCTTCATTTTTCCCTTGTCCTCGACCTCATTTCATTTCATTATTCTCTTTCCTTCCGTCCTTCTCTCCTCTTCCTTGTCAGTGCCCGGCTGTCGAGCTGAATGTTTTTAGAAGAAAACAGGCACAGGAGAAAAATCAACACAAAAACCGTCAATTCTAGCACCGTTATATTTTGTGTTAGGAAGAAAGATCGGTTTAAAGGTTACAGCTAGAATAAGGCTGGATTGGCTCTTTTCTCTGGAGGCCCTCCCCAAAACTAGCNATATATATATATATATATATACCAGCCTTGCTTTACCCAAGTGGCTGATCCAAACAGCTATGCCGAGTGATTTTATGTTGTTTTTTGTTGAGTGCACGCCCACGCATTGAATGGACCGATAATCTACTAACGTAACACACGTCCGTCAGTTTGTTTTGGGCTGTGAACCACAGAAGTAATAGAAAAAAAGACATATCCACGAAGTGCGAATAGCTAGCTTCCGGATAATCCGAAACGTCATTAATGGTCGGAGATCCATACTCTCAAAACACAGAGACTAGCATGTAATGGCACGTAGAGGACGAGCGCGGCTGCCATACGCGGGACGGAGAAAAATTATGTGATTCACATGAAGACATAAGAGTTCAGTTTCAGGGACGTCTGTGATAGGGAAAATGCTTTTGTTATTTTTTATTATTCTGTGCTCTGACCTTTTGTCACATTAGAAAGCGTGGGCTATGCTCACACCGCGGATGAGGAGAAGGACGAGCACTCACTGAAGATAGTGGTAGTCGTCCACGCAATTCTGTTTGTCTGATGTGTATACTATGAAAAAAAATCCAGTGCAGGCAAAGAAAATTTTTTGACTTACCGAGGTTTATTATGAGCCCAGAACATATTGTAGTTTTGTGCCCAAACAAATTACAATATGACAGGACAGATTAAACAACAACCCAGAAATTACACAAAACAATAACTCAGTAATCAACCAACCAATCGGCTCATCAATCAATCAATCAATCAATCAATCAATCAATCAATCAATCAATCAATCAATCAATCAATCAATCAATCAAATCAGTCAACGAATCATTTAATCCAGCCATCCAGCCATCCATCCATCCATCCATCCATCCATCCATCCATCTATCCATCCATCCATCCACCCACCCATCCACCCACCCATCCACCCACCCACTCATCAATCAATCAATCAATTAATCAATCAATCAATCAATCAATCAATCAATCAATCAATCAATCAATCAATCAATCAAATATTTCGATGGCCAATCGACTAACCACTCGACCAGTAGGCTTATCCATTATTCAATCAACCAACCAAAGTTTAATGGGCTTCAGCATCTTCCTTGTTGTTGAAAACGCGTTGGAAGGTTTGCTGAAACACTGGTAAACAGCACAGTGCTAAACCATTGCTTTGAAAAGTCATATTTCCATCGGCATTTCGGGATATCTTGCCTTGGCTTCCTCATGTAACCGGATGGCAAGGCATATTCTTCTAGTCATTTTTACTAGTATGGGAGATGAATATTAGGAGGCCAGTCTGAAAATTTTATCTTGAATTAGTTACACATCATCTAAGAAAGTCTGTGATCGGGGATTTCAAACGATTGCTGAGAAGGATCAATTTTGATAAGAAAGGCCGAAGAAAATTTTAAAAACTGACACTAGAAACTTTCCTTTCCCTATCGAGAAACGAACCCAGGGTCCCTCAGGTTGCAAGTCTGAATGTGCCACCACTACACTATTTAAATGTTCTCTAACTTTCACATGCGAGCATTCCTGCTGTTCACCTATGACCCTAACACACTTGCCAACTCCCCATACTCCGCCCAATACAAAATTTCTACGGAGATTCACTGTTCGTTCCTTGTCACATGATTTACCCCCATGTGACGTTCTCTGCCCCTAGAGCGTCATGGGCATACCTCGGACACCTAAGCAAAAAAAAAAAAAAAACGCCTGCTCACTTATTATCGGTTGGTTTCGATTTTAGTTGACTCAGTTAGTCTTTATAACTTGTTTTCTCTCGAATGATGTTGGCAATAAGCTCATTCACATTCGTATTTGGAACAGGATTTCACGAATTGGTCAAACATGTCGATTCTGTATCTCGGACACCTCCGAACATTGTGTCCGGACATTGGCGGGTCAGCCCGGATACTTCTCTCTAAAGCACTATTTGCTTACAGGAAATGACGAACTGAAGCATCATAGTGATAGCTTACGAAGTCCTCTTGGTATCTAAATATAGAACTTCATTTTGAGGACAACCGATATGGTTGGCTTAACCCAAAAAAGATGACCCAGTACCGGTTTCAGTTAACACCGGAAGTGTCTACGTCCGGGAACGTAGTTTTATAATCGTAATTGCTCCTCCAGAAACAAGGAAGTAAAAAGTAGAAATCGCCGTGAAACGAAACACGAAATAAACACACGTCCTCTNCCCCCCCCCCTCCTTTCTCTTGATGCCTTATAACGCATATTATTTTACATCAGAAACACGTTAATCACCTGAAATACAATGGGATCTCGTATCATGTGGATATCACTGTTTCCAGTTTTACTCAGACCTAAATATACTCGTTTACATTCACAGGGGTTGCCGTGGCTATCGGCCTTCTTCTGATAGGACTTCGGAGTATTTTTGGTAAGGACATTGCACCAACAGAGATCTTCAGTCCCAAAGCACTGGAACAATTGCCAAGTTACTACGTGCCCTTTGTGCCCAAGTCTCCAGCCACCAACGAGCTTATGAGCTATGTCATTGAGATAAATGACAGTAAGGTTACAAACGTGCAAATCATTATGCTGTATATTGCTATGTACTGTCTACTGTCGCCACTCTAATCTTTAAGGCAATCCACTACTCTTCCCTTGAAACATATAGTGTAGTGCACTACCCTGGTGCCCATTGTCCTTTTCCAATTCAATGCATGTTTATATGCAAAACTGCGCACCAGAATGCTAAACAGTGCAATCTTTTGTTCTGTTCTAGATGGTGATCTTAGGAAAATGTTATCTCAAAGTACATTGCTGATTTCACAACCAGATTTCATACATGTATCAAAGACAGACAAGGCACATACGTACAGAGGGGTTTTTAAAATTGTGTTTCTCAAGAAAAAAGTTCGGTGGAACTAAGAGGAAACTCTGTCTTTCCAAGTAACAGACCGAGAATGAACCTCACAAAAATAAAATGCTTCTGTAAGAACGTGCATTACTGTGTCTCAGATACATGTGTGAAATATGATGGCCAAGCAACAACTGCAGTTTGACATACATTTTTCCTAAGATCACAACCCACAACAAAGAAAAGTGCTTTGTTCAGCATTTTGGCGCGCAATATTGCATGTAACATAAACAGAATTGGAATAGGCCAGTGCGCCCCACAGTAATGCCCTATACTCTACAAGGATAGAGTAGTTTATCACCTTAACAACAATTTAACAAGTTTAACACGTTGTATTATACATGCCCAGACCGTGCTTAACGGTATGAGGGCAGTCGACATTACATTTAACAAATGGTGGGACAGACACGACAGATTAGGCAGTACATCTTCATAAACAAGAAAAGTAATTATAATAATAATACTACATAGCATTTATATAGCTCCCATCCCTGTAGATACAGGTTCTGAGCGCTTTACATAAGAGAAGTAAATAAGATTATATAAGCTTAATATTCAGCTCACACACTCAAGCATACTACACTCTGTACACATGTACAAAAATATACATACATAATGTACTTTCAAGCTGCAAGGAATACAGAAGTGAAGCTCCCACGTGCCGACCTTCTTTTATATGTAACTAGTATTTTTAATTATAGGTTTTTGTAATAATCATAATGAATCTAGAGTGATGACTGGAAAAACGCAAGCCAGTTAGATCCTTACCTTCTGAAAATTCTCTTATTCTTTTAAAGCCTAGGACAACCTTGAAGAAATTCGGGGAACGAGCATTTACTTTCCTAGGACCATCTCTGTATAGTAACCTGCCCCGTAAAATTTAATCAATGTTACAGACAAAGTAAGTCACTATGTTATTGGTTAAAAACAGAACCAAAGGTTGAGATAACGATAATAATAAAATAATAATAAAAAAAATAATAATGCGGTAAATGAGTCACGTTTTCATACACGCCTTCACACCATTATTATCCCTGTAGACCTGATCACTCTAGTTCATTCTCATCTATCTGGAGAATGTACGGTGCATCTGCCATTTGCAGGCACAGATCACTAGCATTCTAACATTAACTTGCACTGTCTAATGCCAGACATCTATTTTACAAACGGATGATCTGAGGAAAATATTGGTATTAATTATTTTTTCGTTGTCTAATTAACTTTATTTTCCTCTCTTAAAAAACTCGCTCAAATTATATGGGCGAATTGCCTGTATTTGTGACGATATGTTTGCTGCTTTCTTTAAGGTCAATGTTAAAATCTCTAGATTGAAATTTATGTCAGCGTAGAGAGAGCAGTCTGGAAGAATTGCCAATTCTACTAGTAGAGAAAGACGTTGCAATTTCTGCTAGCAGAAATCCCAGCTGCTGTCTCTTACCAGCAGAATTAACAAGTTTCAAGTTTCAAGGTTTTATTAGGCCATAGGCCAACATAATGTATTACAATACAATATTGCATGAGTACAACCCACTGCCAAGATATAAACCGTGTTCCTCATGCACACTATTGCCACTCATCTACCACTTTCTCATCTAGCGGACACCCAGACTTTCGAGAGTTAAACTGACACTCAAATCATGACATTACTGCTATGATCACTCACTCTCTCAAACTATGCTCTTTGCTTGTCACCCCCCCCCCC
>JAWQUT010000028.1:1818063-1832138 GCA_033807755.1 Ellobium chinense | reverse complement strand
ACACAACTGCTTTTCCCGCCGATGAACACTTCCGCGTACGCAAATTTTGATGACGTCATCCGTTAGGCAAATTTTATTTCGTTTCTGGACTGGAATTGCCAATAGTCGTAGAAGGACCGCAATTTTTGGCAAAATATCTTTTTATTAATTCGACGATTCCAGATGACAAAAATCTAAGGCCGTCATGATGACTGATATATCCTTTTGTACCTCACGCCAAAATTTGTGAAGTCTGTGGCCGTGATGGTTTGTCCGGAAAAGTGACACATGTGTTTCCAAGTTGCCAAGTATATAATAGATGACCAACTTTTTAACCTTGCTCTTTCGCTTTCCCATGCCAAAGAGAGGTTTAAGCACACAAATCTAATTTGTTGACCTAACTGGTGGGCACTATGCTGAATGTAACTGTTTATGGTATGATGACTGTTACTCCCCTAGTGCTGAAACAACTGAGCCATTTAACCGGATCTCGGAGTAATCTTGTAAGTGGTGGGATTTTCAATAAGCGCTCAGGCTTTTCCATAGAGTCCAATGTCAATTTTGGCATCATTTTGCTCAGATTAGACACTGCTTGATTACAGAGTTCGAGTCCTTATTTTATGGGCTGTGAAATCTGAAAGAGAAACTATATACATTTTATAAGGAAATAATTCCTCGTTAAATGTAGTTCCATTCTTCAGGGAACCTCACTTTGTGAGATACGTAACTGCATGTCTGCACAGACAGTACAGTAGGTAGGTGGATTCAGTTTCATTTGCAGCTCGAGTATATTAATCAGTGGTGGCTCGTGACCCCCAAAAAGTAATCATAAACTTACTATTACTCATGAAAAGTAAATTAAGTAAAGAACGTAATAAAATACCCTAATCTCCTCTAAATAAAGTTATCACAAAAAAAAAGGTTTTTTTTCTCGAAATTGGTTTATTTCACGAAAGGTCATATACGCATCATTATTTCCAGTTCTGGTAACAACTTCACGCTACACCGGAAGTAAACGAAAGGGATTCGTGCGTATCTGTTTATGTCCTATCGTTTTTGCCGTACACTGTAAGTGCTACCCGATAAATCTGTGGTAGACAACACAGTCAAAATTCCAAACAATTCACGTAATTTCAAGACACAAACTTCCATGTTAACTTGAGAAGATTTTGTTAATTTTATATACATTCCCCTTGAAGAGATCTCACCATTGTTTCATCAGCCGTCCTACTGGTTCCCGGGAGTTGCATCTGTGGATGAAGACATTGCTGCAGAGCTGCCACAGCAAAGCGAGCGATATTTTGAGAAGGCATCTGACAATCTAAAAACTGGTGTCGAAGTGAGAGGTCTCGTTAAGGTTAGTACTAAAAGTACAGTTTCTTTAATAGTGTGACAAAATGTACATTCTCTACGTTTGCCCTATTGAACCCGGTAATTCACTTTTGATTTCCAACAGACACCGGAAGGAGGGGCCCTGAATGCCCATGGATACCTCCCTTCTCCTCTCTATCCTGGCTCAGAAAGAGAGGGATGCTCTTTAAATCCCGACAATGCAACACGATATATCGATATATCGTCACAGTGATAGACGCACTGGCTATTTCAGATGTAGGGAATGTGCACACTGGCAATTTAGTGCCTGCTACAATCCAATACATCTATCAAATGTCATAGGCAAAGGAATTCACAAAGTCATTGGTTAAAAAACAGCACCCCTGAGAATGGCAATATTTTCTTATGTTGTCTAATACAGTTTCTTTTCCTCTCCTAAAAAAAAAACAAACCACTCACTCCATTTAAGATAGGTGAACTGCCTAAGACAGGGATGATAATATGCATTCCTCAATGCCTATAACATGAAGCTCTACTAATTAATGATTTTTTATTATCTCTGAACCCTCTTGCAGGGCGCTGTCACAAAACATGTTATACATCCAAATTGTTATTATTCGAGATGATGCTTTATGAATGCTCTTGTGACTGTGTTGCTAAATGTGTCTAATAAAGAAGAAGGAACGCCTTAAACATGAATCTAGCCTATATTCGTTACTTTTTGCTTGAAGCATCATCACCCGAACATTTCCATTGGCTCTCCGATCCCCACGCCAAAAACCGCCTTAACACACACAAAAAAAAGCTGATAGTGCCGGTTGTCATTTCGTTGGGGACAGCTTTATTCCTTCCAGCGAGTCTGCAGCTTTTACCACTTCCTTTCATCACAAACACATTTCTTTCATATCGTCACGTTCATTTTACTTTTGCCTAAGTCATTTTTGAAGTTTTGAGAAATTGAGCGCCCTCAACCTGTTGTTTAAAGCAGAGCAATAAAGAGATGCTGTTTAACCTGTAAAATTTTGCTATAATAACGAGTCAAAATTCTATATTGTGTTAACAGAAGAAAAAAAAAAAGAATGGAATATCAGCGTAATACAAATAACTCAAGTCATCGAAAAAATGAATTTGGCAAAATTAAACGCCGGTAGAGCGTGTCGATATGACTCGCTGCAGGGTTATTGTCTCAGATTCACTCCTTGTCAATGCTTAGTTCCTTTTCCCGTTCCTATTAGAAGGGCAACTCATTCTCCGCTAATACAGTGTATATAAAATCCTCCTTTTTGGGGGCCCTGCGGCTAGTGTCAGGGTGTGGAAATATTATGTAAAATGACCTGTGATCTACATAAAGTATCCAATTTTAAATGTTCAGGTACAATTTGAGCCTTCTAGATTAAAAAAAAAAAGTGTGTAGGCCTATGTGTTAGCACGCGGTCAAAACCAGGCTAATGAAAAATTGGAGACCAAATCAGAATTTGAGGTGACCTTTTTTTAAAGAGATCTGTGAAAAATTTTGAGCGTTGACACCTCTCCCCCCCCCCTTTTTTTTTCTTCCGCTTAAATGATCGGACAAAAAAAAAAGTACTCCACGGGAGGAATGTCCCGAAATTACAGTCGTATTTGTAGAATAACACAAAATGTTAATAGGGCCAAAAGAAGAAAAAAAAATGATTCAAAAAACCAGTAAGTGTGTCGAAGCATTCAAGGGGAATTAACACTTTCAAACCATACTTCGCTTTTCGGCATCGATAATTTACCGCCCTCTTCATCCACATGTCGGCAATTATTGCCAACGGCAACACCTAGCAACATAGCGCTACTTTTTGTTTTGTTTCTGAAGAATGTCGAAGTAAAATATTCTGGTATGTTTTTTATATACACATTGAGAGGGTGAAAATGTGACTGACGAAACAAACATGATAAGTGTTGAAATTAGCATGATAACCACGATGGCCCCTAAAATATCAAACAGAGTGTTGAATTATTTGGGAGCTTGCGCATTAACAATGGGATCTCTTACCATCGTAAGAATTTCATTAAGTCTGCATGTTCAACGCTATCAAGGTTGTACTTAGCACTAATACACTAATGTAATTCTCAAGATGGTAAGAGATCCCGCTGTTAATGCGAATATCCACAATTACAGTTTCCTCAAGGAACACTTCAGTCTCGTTACCAGCGTCATACTAAGCTGCCTTTGGTTGGGATCTTTCAACGCTTACATTTATATTAGTTCTTAGAGGCGAATATTCTCCACATATGTCACTGCCAGTTCATCATAACTCATAATTCTGTTGAACTATGTAGACTTCACCTATGCTCACAACGCATGCTTTAATCAGTCCTCAAATTTAAGAACTTTGTTCACGTGCCTGTGAAATCTTGACCTTCCTTTCAAAGCCTAAAAGCTCTATATAGGGGACTTCTCATTTTTTCATTGTCTTGATAACGTCGGCTCCTGAATGCATCTTCACGGACTGTGACTCTGTGGCAACTACAGCAGCCACAGATATCCCAAACGGAAACCACACACTGGTTTAAGAGTAGAAACTCCATAATTAGTCTTCTCGAGTTTAACTGTGCTGAAGCGCTGAAAAATCCAAATTAGGAAAAAAAATACATTGAAAGATGATTTTATATCTTTGCAGGTGTTTGGTAGAAACATAGCTGTTGCTGGGACCAATCTGAATCTCTATGAAGGCCAAACAACAGTTCTCCTGGGACACAACGGGGCGGGCAAGACCACGACGATAGCCATGATAACAGGTCAGTAGTTATGGGCATTATGGAATCACAACCTTTCCTGGCCCAGCAGAGGTATGTAAACAGTAAGGGTTGATATTTGCTTTTAGGGAGAACCACTCCCAGTGTCGGTAATCCTTGACAATTCTAAAATCGTAGAGTTTTTAGCACCTATTAGAGAGGCAAATCACTCATTATGTACAAACCCAATTAATCCTCTAATATAAAAAAGCCCCCTTTTTGGGGGGGAGGAGGGGGCGCCCTGCCAGCCAATGTCAGGGTGTAGAAATATGTAAAATGACCTGTGATCTAAATAAAGTATCCAATTTTAAAGTTTCAGGTACAATTTGAGCCTTCTAGATAAAAAAAAAGTGTGTTGAGCTATGTATTAGCACGCGGTCAAAATCAGCCTAATGAAAAATTGGAGACACAATCAGAATTCGAGGTGATCTTTTTCGAAAGAGGTTTGTGGAAAATTTGGGCGTTGAGCCCCCATTTTCCTTCCCGTTAAAAGATCGGGCAAAAGACGTACTTTAACCTCCAGGGAAGAAATGCCCCGAAATCACAGCGGTATTCGTAGAATAACACAAAATGTTAATAGGGCCAAAAGAAGAAAAAACAATAGGTTCCAGAGACCCAGACGAGCAGGCTTAGAGGCCTCTGTCTGGGCAAAGTTGATGGGAAAATTCTATCCAATTGTTTAGTCGTATAACCAGAATAGTTCAAAATTACCGTAAATGTGCTGACGCGCCGTAAAACCGTATCTCACACAAACAAAGATGCAAAAAAATATACAAACGTAAATCATTCCTTTTCGATACGTGAGTCGTTCTGAGGCATGTGGGTTCAGCTCAGGATGTACTTTTCTGTTCTTGAGAGAGATGACTGCGAGTATTTGGCTATAGAACTCGGGGTCCTGGCCATTGAATTGCCGCGACTACCAATGGTTTTGATATTTCATTTGCCCTACTGTGTACAGCAATTACTGAACAAGAACAATATTGTTGTATAATATGTATATATCATTGATAGGAGTTTTAATACTTTTGTCATTGTAAAACTAGTTGTCTAAGGGACTAAAGGCCTATTTTACATTGTTTAGTTACATTCAGTGAAAGATAATATGTCAATGTCCGCAGGCTTCCTGCCCCCAACCCGAGGCACTGTGATCGTGAACGGATACGACATTACAAAAGACACTACAAAGGCCAGGGAAAGCCTAGGCCTGTGCCCACAGTACGACATTCTTTTCGACAGACTTACGTGCTATGAACACATCAAGTTCTTCTCTATGGTAATATGTCTTAGAAGCAAACTGCATCACCCAAAGTGTTTTTGCCGCGTGGTAATAATTTTGTCGTGGCTGGTGGCTAATCAACGCTTTAGAAGATACAGTTTTATATCATGCAGACTGTAGCATGAAAAATATTTTCCTTGCAACACCAGTCAATCTAGTTTTCCTGCAAGGGGTACAACCTTTTGTCCTTCCTGAAATGATTCTTCATTGCCATCATATATGTGGTCAGCATGCTCATATTTTCACTAGTATCACATTTTCATACTCTAAACAGCTCAGAATATTCGCAAAGTTTGTGAGTATTCTCAGCTATTCAGATTGCTGTTATCTCCATACAGCTGAAAGGCTCCGACCGACGGGATGAGGTGGCATCCACATTGTTGTCTTCTGTTGGACTCGACCAGAAGAAGGATACTTTTGCTTGTCGGCTGTCTGTTGGACAGAAAAGGAAACTGTCGGTGGCTTGTGCCGTCCTTGGCGATACAAAAGTACAAAATTAGAGAGCTTATATTTTCAAGTTCGGATCTCTTACAGACTGAGGATGCAGAGGTAGGCATCATTTTAGTCATGGCATATCTTGATGTAACGATCATGTTGCACGTTACGAACTAGAATCAGATGTGCACTTCACGTCTAGCTGGTAAAGTACAATCTGATTATATCAGCAGGAAATCCCATGTTGGCATGCCTAACTTTGTTATAATGGTCCGTAAAAAGTCCGAACTTGAAAGCAGAAGCTCTCTAATGAAAGGCCTAGAAGGTCGCAATCGATTACAGTCCCTTTCCCTGGCCAGTGGGTATCAGGGTATGAAGGCATTAGATTCAGGGTATGATCAGGATGGGAAAGGTTTCATCTGGGTATGAAGGTACTCAATTCAGGGTATGATCAGGATAGAAAAGATAACATCAGAGTTTGAAGGCTTTGGATTCAGGGTATGATCAGGGTAGGAAAGGCAGCATCAGGGTTTGAAAGCACTAGATTCAGGGTATGATCAGGTGGGGAAGATACTATCAGGATATAAAGCCACTGCATTCAGGGTATGATCAGAGTGGGAAAATCATCACCAGATTATGAAGCCACTGGATACGGGGTATGATCAGGGTAGGAAAGGTATCATCAGGGTATGAAGCCACTGGGTTTGGACGCACCTCAAGCCATCCTCCAATACTTCTCTTTCTTATTTTTTACATATGATTCTTCGTACAAGGAGAAAGAGGTTTGCTTCAGTGACTATTCCCATGCTGAACTGTGTTCCAATCTGATCGTTTCGTGTCTTAGGAATGTCTGAATACATCTCCAGAATTTCCTATAATCATCTTCTTTTTTAGGAAATGAGACGCTATAGTGGCTTTTGATGTCATCAAAGAAAGAAATTCGGATATAATATGGTCCTGCCATGTCGCACAGGGTTCTGTATAGAAGTTCTTTGGGGGCTTTTCCAGGGCTAAAATGTTAAATTGCACGGCCACTTGAATACAAGAATATGAGGGAATGAGGAAATGAGGGCAAGATCAAAACTATTCACGAAAATATTCAATCAGCATTTGACAGTACCTAGAGTTCATAAATGAAAAAGAATATCTTGAAATTTTGTTAATTTTTTGTTCAGAAATTTGTACACGTCTCTCCTTTTCATGAAGAAAAAATATTCTATCTATAGATATTAAGATCACCCCGCCCCACTCCATTTTTCCTCACACGAGATGATGGTATTATCCTTACGACTGTGCAAGGTACCGGGTGATAGGAGAGACTTTTTTTAAAAACTGTGCGGTTTTTTCGCAATATTTCACATTGTTGTTGTTGTTGTTGTTGTTGTTGTTGTTGTTGTTGTTGTTGTTTCAAACCCGAGGAAAAACCCATTGCTTTTCCAGGGCTAATCCACTATTTCCAAGGCTTGTCTCTGAATTATATATATATATTTTTTTTTTTTTTTTTTAAATTCCGGGACTTTTTTAATGATCCCTGGAATTTCATTGCTGTGCAGGAACTCTGGGATCGTATTATAAAACTCAAACTCACTTGGTCAATTCTCTTGCTTAGGTTATTATCCTGGATGAGCCGTCCTCAGGTATGGACCCCACTGCTCGGCGAGAGATGTGGACATTCCTGAAAAACATTCGACAAGGACGCACACTGCTCTTGACAACTCATTATATGGACGAGGCCGAGGCCTTGGGAGATAGAATTGCTATCATGGCGGAAGGGGTGGTCAAGTGTTGCGGAACCGCTATGTTTCTGAAACAAGTTTACGGTAAATACTTCTAACATGCGCCGTATTCAGGACTTAAAAGAATTCTGTAAAACGCAGAAATGAGGTCCAGTCGTGCACACCACATCAGCACTCCTCAGTTCAAAGCGGCAATTCGCTGTGACCTGCTCATTTGCTTAAGGTCAGTTACTGATACTTTCACTCTTAATCTAATTTGGAAATGGAATAGCTTCGTACATTTTATCGCTTTCATTTTGCCTTGACCTCAGAAATAAATTTCTCTGACTTAGAGAACCGCTGAGGGCACTAACTTCTCTTGGCGCTCAAGCGGAATGATGTCTTGCAAAGTTGGTGTAACCATGATTGCCTCTTATATACAGTTGCTAAAGGGAAACCAAAAATGCCTGTTATGAATGCAGGAGAAATCTTTGAGACCAATTAATCCCGTGCCCTTATTTGCCAGAGATGGCTTCGCAACTTTTTAAGTCACCCATGGTAATATTCCGATCACAAACTAGCAACACATTTCCCAAGTCCCTTAAAAACCTGCAGGAGCAAGAAATCGGGCCTCCTTCTATCTACTAGGATTTATTACAAGAACTACCAATCCCTAGATGTATTGCAAACGAGATAATTACAGTAATGAACATTTCATCGTAAGAAATGCAGTGCAATGCATGTACAGTGTAAACTCGATGCCACTGGCGCATGGCAAAATTACGTATCTTTGAGGAATATTCAGTTTCAAGCCTTACCTGACATGACATAATAGAATACTACTAAATCTATTCTATGTATGTAAAATTTATACGTAATAAGCTATACTCTGTGACAGTACCTTACTACTGGATATCGAGATTCCTCTGTGTTCATCTGCCGAAGTACACTTTACACTGTGTGTGTTGTACTCTTTCTGGGGTATGGTTATAACGCACTGAAGAGGGTTAAAGTGAAAGAAGTAAGCTTAAACGTGAAAGAAGTAAGCTTAAACGTGAAAGAAGTAAGCTTAAAAGTGAAAGAAGTAAGCTTAAAGAATCATCCACAGAGCTGATGTCTCCGAGGCACCGCTGCTTAGACACTGCTTCATTCTTTGATAAGGACAACACCTACCAGATGTCTCACTAGAGAATCTTTATTTTCGAATTCCGATAGCGTAAGATCCGGTATGGTGGAGCTAGGCATGCGCATGTGGCATTCCTTGGTATTACATCATGATACACATTGTGAACTTGTGGTGATAACTTGATATCTCCTGTCAGTTTTGTTGAACTACTATCGTCTTTTTCAGTAACTTTACAAATGACTTATTATATGCCTCTTATGTGAGCAGTCAGAAAGTATGTTAGGGCCACGGGTGAACACTAGCTTCACACGTGAAATACTACTGAGGCAGTAGGTATGTAAGAATTAAATTGTTGTGAAGTTATAGTCCCTATTATGTAATGGTAGCACGTTCAGATTGCTGGCTGAGAGACCATGGGTTCGATTTCCGGTAGGGACAGGAAATTTTTAAGTAAAGCATTTTTCGGGTTTTCTTCTCAAAATTGATCTTTCATAGTAATTTGGTCAAATCCCGAATGACACACTTCCCTTGATATGTCTAACAGCTTCTTTAAAAACATTAGACTGGGCTCACATTCCTCTCCCTTAATGATGCTAATTTTAAAAAGTTAAGTAATAGAATACCTTGCCACCCGTTTATACTCATATGAAGCATTATATAGTTTACTCGTTATAGCAACGTGATCAGTATCTGTAACTTCTTCTCATTATTCCCAACAGCCGCTGGATATCAGCTCAGTATTGTGAGGAAGCCTGACTGCAGCACAGAAACTGTAACAGCTTCCGTTTTGTCAAGAATTCCAGACATCAAATTTGTGGTAAGTGTTTTTTCTGTGTCTTTCTCTCACACTTTTGCTAATGTATTTTATTTTTATGAATGAATTAACATGCTGTCCTTGGAGTTTGGACTGACAGGTTTGTTAATTGTTTGTGAGGAGTATTGATTCGCTTATCGTAGCTGTTTAAACAAATGGGGACAGCGGTGTGGATAGGGGAGGGAGTTGTGGTAGAAACAAAGCATTGACGGTAGCAATGGAGTCGCGTGTTCCTTTTGACAGGGGATTGCCAGGAGGTTGTAAACCAAAGGCGTTTTACACTTTTGGGGTTTTGAGTCGTAATGAGCAGGCGCTATTTATGTTAAGCCATTCGCCATAGGACTGCGACGTATTATGTGACGTATAGTCAGCTTGGCTAGTTATATGCGAAGACAGTCGAATATTAATTATAATATATGACTCGTCTATGCTAGAGAGTGCTCGATCCTCTTGGCTCATTTCAATCGGGCAAAACACAGTATGCCTAATGTTAGAAAATATGAATCCACTGTTTGGCTTCGAAGCTGCACGAGGAATCATCGTATAACAGCTTCTTAATGTACAGTAAACAGAATGCACCTGGTCTCACTCTTTCCAGCCAGACTTATCGCAGACTTATGATATGAAGCGAAGAGTCGAGATCCCAGCGAGTGAACAAGTTTTAATTGTAACAAACCATAATCTTTTACCAATGCATCCTATCATACCATTTCGTTAGATAAAACTGAAACCTGTGATATCTTTCACGTATGAGACACTGGATTTGCACCAAAGTTTAAGAAGTTCTACTTTGACATTGGACATAATAATATGCTTTGGTAAAATTTTTAAAATGACGAGGGGAGAAACTTATACAGGTTTATGGCGTGTATCATGTTGGTAGATTCATACAAATCCCTAATGCTAGGTTTATATACCTTTAAGGAACCTGTGTTTTCCTCTGGAACCAACAAAAATCTGGCTCCAGTCTTGATTTATTCGCATCACTAATGAGTGAAAGGAAGGTAATTTCTTTTCTTCCATAGCCAGCCCGTTGCCAGCAAAGTTTGTTGTGTGTGTGTGTGTGTGTGTGTGTGTGTGTGTGTGTGTGTGTGTGTGTGTGTTGTGTGTGTGTGTGTGTGTGTGTGTGTGTGTGTGTGTGTGTGTGTGTGTGTGTGATTTCAAATGCGAGGGCTGTCGTTCATCTGGCATTTGGCATTGCCGAGGGCTTGATTTTTACGGTATCTGTTTAAGATTAGGTACTGGAAGTATGCACTAAAATGTGTGTGTGTGTGTGTGTNTGTGTGTGTGTGTGTGTGTGTGTGTGTGTGTGTGTGTGTGTGTGTGTGTGTGTGTGTGTGTGTGTGTGTGTGTGTGTGTGTGTGTGTGAGGAAACTGGGTGGGGAAGGGAGAAGAAACAAAGTGGTGCCACTGGATGCCCTTGTGCCACTTAACCCTGTTTCTTTCGATTAACTTTTAACAACTGTTATCCTGGTTTGTAAACGATTTTCAAAAGTGATCAATAAATTTGTGAAAAAGAACGGTTCTACTTGCCTAAGCGCTCATTCAGAGAATTTATCCTCTCCCCNCCCCCAACCTCCTCCCGACACCATACCATCCCCCTACTCCTCCCCAAGCTCTTGAACCAGACTGTTGTTATATCCTCAGAGTAGCACTAATGAAGAGATTTATTACCTCATTCCAAATGACTCGCTAAAGAGGGTGCCAGCTCTGTGTAGGATGCTAGAGGAGCATGGCAAAGACCTTCACATTTCTTCCTTTGGAATATCAGCGACCTCCCTTGAGGACGTGTTTATCAAGTAAGATTTGTCAGTCACCCTTTTATGTCCAACTGAATTCACTGGGTCTCGGGCGGTATTCCTCTATATTCACTATGTGCTGTATGACGACTGTATCAGCAGTAAATTAACGACTTAAAGCTGCTTACCATGGCATGCCAAGGACAAACCTCTAATCCACAGTACACTGTCCAGAGTGGTATGTAATATTACATCAGATTTGTGAAAGAGCTCCTTTTATAAACAGAGCTAATTGACTTGATTTATTTGTATTTAGTCTCTAAGGGTTTTTTAACGCAGAAATTCAAGCTATCTAATTACACAAGTTATTTTCTGTATCTTTCACATAATGGTTGTATAATCTTTAAGCTATTCCATTGCACAACTTCAATCATCTGTCATTAAAAAAATTTACGGCAAGTTTTTGTTTCTATAACTCACGTTAACGTTTATTGAACCTACCATATATAATATCTTCAACAGAAACGTCATGTAGTATCTTCTCATCCGTAATGTCTTGCCTGAGAAAGAGCATAGCTTATCATACTGGCTGCTCACGTTTTAGATTGTATTTTTTTTAATCCTAAACAACTTGCACTATTTGTATTACCGTCTTCTACATTTAAAATACGAGGACATTTATTCTGCAGTAACATTTTTACAAGACATCGTCTTTTTTAAGAAATGGAGTCAGTAAGAATTTTTTTTTCCTTTTTAAATGATGAATTCAGTCACACTCATGCAAGTGGCATGAACTTTAGTTGTGTTTAACAACCCGGTTAACTGTCCCGCGATGTCGGGTTTCAAGTGGAGACGAAGTTACTTGGCTCCTGTTTATCAAACACTCTAGGTTTGCCAACAGTAATTAATTTACGACATATTCCTTCCATAGCATGTAATATTTGAGAGTTTGCGCATTAACGATAGGATCTCTTAGCATCATAAGAATTATATTCACTCTGCATGTTGAATGGAGGCATTCAACGCTAATGGACTAGTGTAATTCTTAGGACGGTAAGAGAGCCTCTCATTAAGGAATAAGCTCTTATATGACGACTATTATATTATATTGTTTCTTTATTTTGCAGAGTTGGCAAGAACTATGTTCCAAAGCTAGCCAAGCTAATGTAAGCAACAATGAAAAGCATTTTACTTACCTCATTCTCCTTTTCTTATTCATGAACAGTCATTCTTAACATTGTCTGAGTGTCTTGGTTTGCATGTCGTGACTTTGGGATTCAATTCGTGCGGCAAACAATAATAATAATGATAGTAATGATAATAATAATTATTAAGTTCACGTGTATTATCGGGCTTTTTCCCTAAGGCTTAAATGGCTTTATAAACTCACAGTCATACAAGATACAATTCACTTCCTACAACAGATCTGTTCATAATATGTACATGTAACAAAACAGTATAAGAAACATGTAATCCATGGCATGCAACCTGGACACGTCACAAACGCACGCACGCGTGCGCGCGCGCGCGCACACACACACACACACACACACACACACACACACACACACACACACACACACACACACACACACATACACACACACACACACACACGCGCGTATCATTTTTGAAAATCAATCTTTAAATCATCCAAGGCGCTTGGAATCAGCTGTCTCTTATCCGAGGGATGTATATATATATATATGTATGCTATGACAAATAGTTCTCAAACACTGGATACTTTAACTGAGATGTAAAGGATTTCAGTGACTTGATGTCTCGTAGAAACACTGGGGAGCAGTTCCCAAATAAGGAGCCAATAATTGTAAGTTCCATGTGACCATATTTATTTAGATTTGAATGTGGGATGGACCTAGTTTAGAATCTCGTGATCGGTGAGTCCTGCATGATATACAGTCGACTCCGCTTAATCGCCCTTTGTTTAATCGCCACTTACGCTTAATCGCAACTTACCCCAGGGAACCAGATTTTTCCTACGTAAAAGTCACTGGATAATAGCAACTCACTTCAGATAATCGCAACTCCCCAGCTTCCGTAAAATTCAAAGACCAGCTGTAGAAGGACTACAGTGAACACTGATCGTTGAAACTGCGTGACGAAGGGTAGACCTGTTGACTGAGTGACAGCTACCACGCGTTGACAGGTGTGATAATCCCGTCTTCTTCACTTCCCCCGTCTCCTAACCTCGGCTATCCCCGATAATGCTTCTGCCACGAGCGCGATAGGGCCCACTCCGCCAAGCCGACCCCTCAAACCTTTCCGTCATCGAGAGACGGAGAATGCTAACATAGTATTTGCTGAACCACTGACCGGTTCGGTGGATTTCGGCTAGATAGAAAAAAACGTGTCATATGGATGGTCCATCCTGACTGCGCCATCCTTCTCTCTACTGTCTGCCAAGCTACTGCGAGGTGGCCAATGAAACAGGCCTTGGTCATCAAACATTCTTCACCTCCCCTCCCCTTCCCCCTGCAATAAATGGCCGAAAATACCAGCATCCACATAATCGTAACTCCGCTTACTCGCAACTTTTTTGGCGATCCCGAGGAGTTGCAAATTAAGAGGAGTCGACTGTATAATAATATGGTATTAAAAGATCAGATATATATGATGGTACAGTGAAGTACTATAGATCAAGTAAAAATTGGTTGAGTGTTGTCAGATGTGATTCTTCGACTCAGACAGCGTGTGTCATCACTGATGTTTCACTGAATTTTGTTTCCTTTGTTTTGTGGTCTCTGGGATCAGAAACTTTGACAGATTGCTGAAAGACCAATACATGCAACCTACGTGTGTGTGTGTGTGTGTGTGTGTGTGTGTGTGTGTGTGTGTGTGTGTGTGTGTGTGTGTGTGTGTGTGTGTGTGTGTGTGT
>JAWQUT010000028.1:1798358-1809246 GCA_033807755.1 Ellobium chinense | reverse complement strand
TCTTACATGATAACGTGTCTTGTGTGTATGCTTCTTAAATGATAGCGTGTCTTGTGTGTATGCATCTTACATGATAGCTTGTCGTGTGTGTATGCTTCTTACATGATAACGTGTCTTGTGTGTATGCTTCTTACATGATAGCCTGTCTTGTGTGTATGCATCTTACATGATAGCGTGTCTTGTGTGTATGCATCTTACATGATAGCGTGTCTTGTGTGTATGCGTCTTACATGATAACGTGTCTTGTGTGTATGCTTCTTACATGATAGCGTGTCTTGTGTGTATGCTTCTTAAATGATAGCGTGTCTTGTGTGTGTGCTTCTTACACGATAGCGTGTCTTGTGTGCATGCTTCTTACATGATAACGTATCTTGTGTATGCTTCTTATATATTATGATAGCGTGTCATGCTGTACCTGTATAGCTCTTCTTTTTTTTTTACTCCCTCCTTTACTACATTTAGAATTCCTGTGACTCTGCCTTTTTTCCTTGTAAAGTGTGTTTTTTCCTTCATGTATAGTTTCTGTTTTTTTCCCGCTGTTGCGATTTCTGATGTTTATATTGGTTGCTGTAATTCTAATTATGCTCTTTATATTATAGACGATCGCACCTCAAAAAAAAATTCAAGATGACCACCGCCGGCCTTGAAAATGCAGTATTCAGCTGTGGTTTTCATAAGAATAGGCATAGAATAATATAATTGTTGTCTACACTGAGCTTTTCGGGGTCAAGGAATTCATTGGCACCAGTGAAAATACTCTAAGTCCCCAATAAAGTGCTCACTCAATATATCACGAAAATATGTCATACTTTTACGTTCATATCCAGACAAGCTTCACATTATCAAAGCTGTGGGCTTTTAAAGATAACATTTAGAACCGTCAGCTTTTTCCAAAAAATTTCTAAGGGTAAACTCTACCCATACTTACCCTGATATATACACTGCCTGCTATACCGTATGATCTGATATCATAAATACAATCCTTTCCCCTTAACCCTGTAGGACCCATTGCGCCATATTTGGCACAGGAGGTCTGAGAATGTATCCTACTACTATGTTATGCCATTAATGAAACGGGATTCCTCAACGAAACAGTGTACCATATAAATTATATCATCAGTGACGTCATCTTGACAAATGCACTTAAAAGTTAAATTTCCCTGGCTCTGTGTTCATCCTGGCCATGCGCATTTTTTACCTAATACATAGAAAAATGTAATTTCTAACAGTATGTTTAATCGTGGGTCTTAGAGGGTTAATTTGGCGTAGCCTCAAAAGCAAAAGAGTAAAGTCTTTCGAATGAAGCAAGAGATAAGGATGATTCTGCAGTCCAGATACAGGTTTATGAAATGACAAATGACAAATTTGTTTGAAGATATAAACATGCAGATTTAACCTCTTTAAGAGACATACTAATGAACTGACCGCTTCAAGTCGTGTCCATTGCTTACTAATTGAATCAGGGAAAAACTATGACTAGATAAGAGGGTAAGAATCAAATATGGTAAATGGGTGGTAACTATGATGTTTTATTGATTCCACCCCTCCTGTCTTACTTAATACGAATAATATCATGTTTATCACCCCGACTTTTTCCGTTTGCATACCAGATAATCAGCTTGAAATGGCAGCACCGAAAGAAAACACTGGCTATTAAATAAAGGGGAGCAATGATTGAGTTGCCAGTAACTCCTTATCAGTTAATCCGATATCAGTGATGCATTATTACAATAAATAAGATGAAGTGAGCCGTTTCAAAAACCAAAATGTAATACACAGTGACACTATTATAACGTTATGAGAAGAAAGGAGGATTGAGTGAACTGGAATTCCCAGTTGCATGTGATTTAAATATTTTAAGACTTTAGTGTGAACTTACATCTGGCTATAGACGGCTTGAAAACTCACGAAATCTCATACTTGCAGCCAGATAATAAGTAATCGCAGCAGTGAAGTTGCGTAGTTACAGTGTGAAAAGAAGTGATGCGTTCAAGACAGTGATGTAGTACAAAAAGTCCTGTTTCAGAAAAATTTTATGGCATTTTGTGAATAAAAGTGTTTCTGTACTTCCATAAAATTAATTTAAATGTTACTTTAAAAATAATTACACCCTATTTGTAACCTAAGACTCAGATTAGAACATGATTATTGTAATATCCTATGACATAAGTATTGCAAAATTTTAAGGATGTGGGTTTTGTGCTCAGTTACAAAGAAAACTCATCCTCTGGCGGTTCAAGGAGGAAACAGGTTCGCCTCTGACTGGTACAGTTACATTGTTCTGTGCATCCAGTATGTTCGAATTCTATATCGAAAAGCTTCCACGTAGGCTAAAGTTGCTTCAGATTACATCGCAGCAATACAGTCGCCAAGACATTGTCACACAATTTGAGGCAGTTATTACGGGAAAAAAAAGGAAAATCCTATCCATTCTATTATGCTCTGTTCTACTGACCGAATTAACAAATACGATTGACTTTTGTAGTTCAGTATTGTCGAAAAGCCAAAGAAGTTAAAGGAGTGGTGCATGGCATAATGACGCAGAAGGAATCCTAACACTGTATTAAGAAGTTTTTCGGACCTCTAATGAATGGTATCAGGGTCTTTCAAGAATATCATAAAGATATACTGTATATGCCCATAAAGAGACTAGGATTCTTTGAGAAACTAGAACCGGTCGAGTATACAGGCTAATTATACGTGGCCTTGGTGATGTGCAGCTCACACCATGATGCACTACTGTACTTAAATTGAATATCATGATGTGATCGCAGACTTTTAATATTAACCTAAATTTTCAGAGAAAGATTATCAGGTTCCCCAAAATTTGTACGAATACCAGATATGCCAGAATTTCTTGGACTGATATGTAGTGAAGTGATCTGGAAAGTTCTGTCACTATCAGGAGTTTGCATCATGTGGTTGTAACAAGCCGTTTTCTTTGAATTAGGTGTTTAAGCACCAGCTGTAAACGTGTAAAACAAACCAAAAAAAGGTATTATTGAGATATCGGGTGAAACTAGCAGTCAGTGATGGAACGGAGAGACGTTTCATCATATCAACATGGTCGGATCTAATTCATCCACAACACAACCTTACTCTGAAAGAGCGGAGATGAATTTACTGTTGGCTTCTTCTCTTGTATTTATAAAAGTCGTATATCATGATTTTACATAATAAACTGATAAAAAGTGTAAATGGATTATGTTGAAACATACTATTGTAGGCTAGTTTCTCGTCAGACAAATTGCAACAACTTGAATGCAGTGCTCTTCACCACTATATTAAATCTAAATCGATATTTTGATTTAACAAAAGTCAAAGTTTTCCATGCATTACTAAACCGTTTGTCTTGTGATTCAAAAAACTATTCTTCCTAGAAAGCATGCATTTATTGTTTGTTTTGCTAAGCTATGACTGAAGAAGTCCGAACTATTTTAACAACCACCACAACAACAATTGTTATGATAATAACATAAACAACAATAGTAACAATAACGAACAGAGTAACAACAACAAAAATCTACAAACTGTCAGTTAGAAACCTATCTTGCGTTGAACCCTCACTATGATTCGCCACAGTGTAATTCTGTTCCTGGGTATAGTTAAACCCAGCCTCATTATGAGAAACAAAACCACCTGTTTTTGTTGCAACCAAGTGTGATTTTATCATTTAGAAATATGATTTGTAATAGTGCATAGTCTCCTTGATAACAGCACATTCTGTTCACATTGCAATAGTCATCTCTACATCTCTAAACATGAGAAAGGGAATTGTGATTAGTTATTACCTGCATGCTGTCGATACGAGACTTTTTCAGCTTTCAAGACGTCCGTGGCCTTTTGTGTGTATACAAAATATTCAAAGAAATTTACTTTACTGGCACATTGGGAATTCCGCTTCTTTTAGTTCTCGTTTCCTCCCATGACGTCATGCCGCGTCACTGTGTACAAAATTCCGGTTCTGAATTGACACATTTTCTCTTAATAATTTATAATACAAACATCATTGATGTTAAAATAACAGCATAGAAGTTACTGGCTACTGAATAACTGCACCGCCTCATTTTATCACCCATGTTTTCTTCAGGCAGTATCTCTGTCATTGAGTTTTAAGGTATGTTAGCCAATAACTTTGAATGATAAACAATGTATTTGTATTGAGTATATTTTAAAGAGATAGGAAAACACAGTCACTACCTATTAATCAGTTTCCTCTCACCCTCAAATCTGATCATTATGTTTCCTGACTAAAATTAGTGACCAATTTACATGCTTTAGAGTAGTCATCTTAGCATTTATCATTTTAGAGGAGTTAAGCACGTTTATTTATCACCCTCATATGATTTTTCACTTCATAAAACATGCATTTGGACTTCAGAATCATCTTCACCTGTCGCGTCAAACGTAAGGGGGTGGGGTTATATGTGTGCAGTTAGATCCTACATTGTGGCAAGCAGTGTACATATGAGCAGAGGGATTGATAGAATGTATCTTTAGAACGACTTTGGGAAAATATGGAAATTATGCCATATTAAAAAGCCCACAGCTTTGGCCCTTTAAGGCGTAATTCAGAATGAACGTATCTTCAGCACATATTTTTTTGCAAATTCACCAACCGTGTTGGCAAATATTTTCTGTTTCGCTTTCAGCCCCTTGATCAAGTAGGTAGACATTCTTTTTTTATAGTGTGCCATATCATGATGCTTACTACATTTTTGGTGTTTCAGGATGACAAATTGTGATTACAATTATTTCTTCAGTTCGCAATCCATATTGTAATATTTGAATGGCAGTGAAGAAAAGTTCCGAACAACAGATTTTGGTAGACTTTTTTCCTATCATTCACCACGTCCAATGGAGCCAATGTTGAAAAACATTTTGTTCGAATTTTTTGGGGGGTTGGGGTGGGTTTTTTTTTCATATATCTACCCGACTATTAATTTACTGGGAAATAATCTGTGCATCTGACTGTCATGTTTTCTGTTTGTCTTTCATGAGACCAGTCTGAATCAATTTGTTTGTTCGTGCCAGAACCTGTTTTTGTATCTGTGGACTGTTACATTCCTTGCTCGTATCTGTTTTATTTTTGTAACATTGTGGCTTCTGCTCCGAGTTTTTCTCCATGTTTTGTTTTCTTCTATTATAGTCATTATGCTTTCATTCACGTAATTTATGAGTTTAGGATATTAACTTTTATGGTTATGGTCATCTCCTTATCTAGCTACTGTTTGTCTTCTGTCTCTCATAGCTCTACGACTGGCTGTGTCACATTTGTTTGAACACCCCGCCCCCATTCCACCTTTAAACTAAATTTCTGCGTTTTTACTGTGGCATCCCTCAGACGGGAGCCAGGCATCTGCAGGTGGTCAGCGGGGTCAACCCGTTAGCATATTGGCTGCCGACCTTTTACTTTGATTACCTGACCTATACGCTGACGATCGGAGTCTTGATGGCCACATTCCTCTATGAGCCCAGTGTCTACTTGGGACATGGTCGTTGGTTGGTGACTGCAACTATTCTGATCGCCTACGGCTTTGCCATGTACCCTAATGCTTACCTTCTACAACTGCTTTTCACAACTCCAGCATCAGGCTCGTCGACTATAGTAACTTACGAAATTATTATAGGTATGATTCTCACTATTTCTGTTGACATAGAACACTCCTACAAATGTCTGTGGCGTGTAATGAAATTCTTTGATGTATACTAAAGTTCATGTAGGTTTAAGTCAGTTTTGTAGATAGTAAAGGTACCTTTGTGCAGCCTGCGCCTAGTGCACAGATTTTGTTTGCCAAATACAACGGTCTCATTTCACTTCTCTGTCAGCGTGTCCTTTTCGAGTTAACCGTCAAACTGATGTGCACTTTTTGCCGAGTACTTTTGTTCATTGTTTTTNATATATATATATATATATATATATATATATATATATATATATATATATATATATATATATATCATCCATTTCTCTGAAGTGGTCATTTTGTAAACTCAAGGTTGCAAAAATTACACAAAATTACACTAGATATAAAGAAACTTCTCTTCGTGCTTCTTTGCGTAGCTGTGAACACGACGTCAAATGATATGCATAGTTTGTGAATAATCGTTAACTAATTATTTAAAAAGCTTAAGTTGAATTACTGTTGATAAAATTTACACCTAATTTGATCTTTTTCCACAATAAATTCTCAAATGTTTTCTGAATGCTTTTATTTAAAATAAGATCACACCATTAGCTTTGGTTTCAAATTACGTACTAGAGAAGCCATAGTTTGTTTTCTGGGACCATGGTACATTGTGTGATGCAGTTTTATAAAATGTGGGTCAGTTTCCAATATGGCCGGCATCTCCAGAGCAGCTGATAAAATTTGTAATTTCTTCTTGCATGACTTGATTACTTGTAATCCGGTAACGATAATACTACGATAATATAACGATAATTTAGTATTTATATAATTTATGTGCTACCAAAAAAAATATAAAATTCAGTAGTAGACGCCCTAAAAAACAGTTTACGAAAAAGTAAGATACAGGCTGATGTTCCTTCTGCGTACGCAGCCATTACTCGTGCTCTGTGACGTCATAAAGTGAAATAAGCTAGCAGATGGCTTGTGCATGCGTAATGATCATTAAATACGCATGCACAAGCCGTGTGGACCAATCGTCTGTTAGCCTATCTCGCTTTTTGCCTCTCATCTCTTTACCTTTCAATAAAGTGGACTGTAATTCAAAGTGGAAACTCTTTACCTATGTCTTTCTGTATTTATACAATTTCTTTTTTAAACGGTTTTCCCTAAATCCTTTTCAGGCACTATGGGAGCCATGGTAATGGAGTTTCTAACTAAAGTACATGAGCACATCGCATTAGACATTTTGGACACCACTTTCGCTTTACTCTGCCCTACATACGACCTGAGTCAGTCCATGGTTCGCTTCAATTTGATCTCTGAAAGTCTGGGCGATGAAGGTGTAGCAGTCTCATATTTCATTGTTCATCTATATTGTTCAACGAAACAAAACACTTTCTCTCTCTCTCTCTCTCTCTCTCTCTCTCTCTCTCTCTCTCTCTCACACACACACACACACACACACACAGACGCACGCTGGCACATACAGCCACCCTCACACATTTACACCCACTCAACACTGAATGGGTTTGCCTTTTTTAATTGGAGGAAGAGGAAGCTTAGTAATGAAATTGGAATTGTTTGTCAAAACCATTAGCGCTCTTGGTATTTCTTTTTTTTTATATCTTTCTTATACTGTCCAGGAGCGGTCTTAGAGAGCTTTTTTTCAGATTTTACCCCGGACTCTGCAGTGACGCTACTCATGGACTCACTTACTACAGTCGCCTTCGCTTAATCGCCACTTCCCCTTAATCGTATTTTTTCCTAAATAAAAGTCACTTGATAATCGCATTTCACTCCGGATAACGGCATCTCCTCAGCGGCCGTAAAAATAAAAGATCAGCGGTAGAAGGATCACAATTAAATAAATCTTTACACTGAAGGCTGAAATTGCGTGCCGCAGGATAGACAGGCTGACTGAGTGACAGCTGCCACGACTTGACAGTTGTGATAAGCCCCTTCTTTGCACCCCCCTCACCTTGGCCTCGGCTATCCCCGACAATGCTCCTGCGCCGAGCGTGGTAATACCCATTCCGCCCCGCCATTCCCCCTTTTTCAATAAATTGCCAAAAATACCAGCTCCGCTTAATCGCAACGTTTTCCGTGATCCAGTGGAGATGCATTTAAGCGAAGTCAACTGTATGTGAAAAGAATAAAGCGANCCACCACCACTTTGCAAAAAAATGGCTGAAAATACCATCTCCGCATAATCGCAACTCCGCTGAATAACATCTTTTCCCGTTATCCCGAGGAGTTGCGATTAAGCGAAGGACTGTACTAAGATCTAGGGAGACTATAATTATAGGAAAACCACACGCTGGTTTTCAAGATAGAAAAGCTGCTACGCTCAGCAGAAGACTTGCTACATGAAGAAGAATGATTAATTATCCAAATGGTATATAAACGTTTCAATTACAGAGTGTCTTACGGAGAACTTTTCCAGGTTGATTTATTAGTGTACTGTAAACACTATAGTATAAATTCAAAGTTTTTGGTGTTGATTGAAAGAGAATTCTTTAAAATTTTACTATATCTATTTCCCGTATTCCGGAAGTTCAAAATATCTGCCTGCCCTATTACCTAGCATTTCACAGTGCTGAATTAGATAGCTGCAGTGCTCCAACACAATGCTGAATTAGATAGCTATGCCGTGTTCCAACACAGTGCTGAATTAGATAGCTGCAGTGTTCCAACACAATGCTGAATTAGACAGCTATGCCGTGTTCCAACACAATGCTGAGTTAGATATCTGCAGTGTTCCAACACAATACTGAATTAGATAGCTATGCCGCGTTTCAACACAATGCTGAATTAGATAGCCATGCCGTGTTCCAACACAATACTGAATTAGATAGCTATGCAGTGTTCCAACACAATGCTGAATTAGATAGCTATGCAGTGTTCCAACACAATGCTGAATTAGATAGCTATGCCGTGTTCCAACACAATGCTGAATTATATAGCTATGCAGTGTTCCAAGCTGCCTGAACTTCACCTAACAGTAACATCATTGTTTAAACACAATCTTTTAGGTTTAACCCAATGTAAAACTGCATTGAACGCCCAGAGTCTGTCAAAATGAGCAAACAAAAGGCAGCTGTTAGAAGGCGACTATCTGATGAGCTCCTGAATGTTGATGTATGTAGGGACTTTCTGTTTTATTTNTGTGAGCCTGATCGGTTGTTCTGTTGATTGTTCGTATTGTCTTAGTTGTTTGTTATAGTTTAATTGTTTTGTACATAAGTACATATTCCCAATCTGGGATATGTTACAGGGGGGGTGAGGGCAGTGAGACAGTACCAGTAATTGCAGTACCATATCTCCACATGTTTGAACATCAGTACTTGCCAGCACTGGACAGAACCCAGACAAAAATCAGTATTGCCAGATTTTTATTCCAGCCGGAGCCAAATCGCATACGAAAACAGAGCCAAATCATGCTCGGAAGGGGCCACCTTGGGTCAGTATTTGGCATAAAACGAGAAATCTACTACGATGTATCCGATATATGTGGCCAACATAATTATCATAAACTTTCCTACAGACTTTAGGGCAGCATGATAAGAAATTATCGTTAAATTAATGGAAACATAGATCGTTCTTTGAATAGTGTTCAGTAGACAATTCTGACAGAAGCTCATTGAATTGAAACAGCAGCTTTTCGAAAAGTTTAAGTACTTTTGCGAAGGATATTAATCTGTTTTAGCCTCCAGTCCTTTAGAACCAAATAAGAACCAAAGAACCAGTCAGTTATTTGAGAGCCAAGAGTTTTTCAGATCTGTTTTTTGGCTCTGAAACAGCCACAACTCTGACAACTCTGACAGACACTCTTCGCTTGTAGCGTATGTAGGATGGAGGACCACAACAGTACTTAAGAAATGTTGTTCTTGCATTGTGATATGGCGATTAGGAGTGCGATTCCTGTCTCGACAAAAAGATTCTCCCTGACCTCCCACTTCCCCCACCCGAAGATCCCTGATCTGAACCCCTACAACCTTTGTGGGGATATTTTAAAGGGAGGGTTTATCAGACTCCACAGCCAGCAACTCTGAATGAACTAAGGCAAAACATCAAACGAAAATGTGCGCTGATTCAGCCAGAAATTAACGTTCTGATTTAGTATTTGTGAAATCCAATTCAACAGTTCTCGACATCAGAGGTTATTAGGTGAAGACCACATTTTTATTGCTAGACCCAGCATTATAAAAGTTACAGATTCTTGTCCAATGTATAATAGCTTTGATCATAAAATGTTACTTATAAGGTTACAGTAACATTTCAAATGTGAAAAGTTCTTCATGGGACACAATGTATTTGCATAGTTTACAAATTTTCTGAGAATCTGCAGAATTTTTGCATTTTCAATGAGCTTATGACAACGATATAATAATAATAATAATAATAATAATGTGGTTTATAAGTCTCGTATCTAGGCTAATGCCCGCTCACGTGACTTCACACTATTATTACCCCAGCAGGCCTGATCGCTTCAAGACTTTCTCAGCTCCCTAAAGAGTATACAGTGAAGCTGCCATTAACAGGAGCTGATCACTAGCATTCTGACAATATCCTTTACTGCCCATAACCAGGTACCCTTTTTACAGACGGGTCGACTGAGGAAAATGTGAATGAAATTCTTTCCCGTGGCACTTACAACATGACAATGGTCGGGAATCGAACCCTTGACTTTTAGATCTTGATTGTAACGCCTTATCCGTTCGGCCAAGCTACTCCATATATTCAGGATGTTATTCTTCTACTTAATTTCTAGCAGATCTATTAGGTTGTTGTTGTTGTTTTTTTCCACACTATTAACAACAAACCGGTTTCCTTGTAGCTACAGGATAATGTAGTCGTTTATTCCGTTTCTCTATACAGTCGATTATGCTTTGTATTTTGGAAACCACAAGTTGTCCTTGAAGAGGAATATCTGCATTTTGATCATCCAGTTTTGGGTTTACTTCACTGTTATTTTCCTTAATGACTTCGGAGTTCTCAGACTGTTATGGTGAGTAACAAAGCAGTAATAATAACAAAAAAAGTTGCTTGTTCTACCAGCTTGTTCTTACTACTTTATTTCTATTCTTCTATTTGCCTTTATGCCCTTTATCACCAATAACAGTAGCAATATGTTTAATCAGCTCAGACAACAACGTATTGTAAATGAGCAAACAATAACAATGTTCTTAACAATCCATTCACACTCAGCCACCCTCTGTCTCTCTCTCTCTCTCTCTCTCTCTCTCTCTCTCTCTCTC
>JAWQUT010000028.1:1777888-1798308 GCA_033807755.1 Ellobium chinense | reverse complement strand
TCTCTCTCTCTCTCTCTCTCTCTCTCTCTCTCTCGCTCTCTCTCTCTCTTTCTCTCATTACGATTTTAATAAATATAGCCGCTGAATGACAATTACCTAGCGTTTTGTTTGATTAGGTTTCAGGCATAATATGATGGGCCGACCTTGAAAACACTTTGACAGCTGTGCAGAAAATTGAAAACCTAAGACTGTCATTTATACTATCAAGTTAACGATACCGGTATTTAAAGCAAACTTGATATGTCAATTTAAGGGGATAAAACTCGGACTAACCTTCACCTTTAATTTCAGATTTATATGTTCATGTTACAATCTCAAGCGGAAAACAATTCTACGATTTTGATTGATTTTCTGCGTGAACGCTAAAAAACGAGCAGATTAAAGTGCTTTAAACAGTATCGTTTCGTTTTCTCACCCTCAGTTACCCCAAAAGCATTTCAAGAGGTCATTTTACTTAAAATCGCCACCTTTTAAAGCGTTGAGTAAAGACATGAGTAAAAGTCTGTGTTGAAAGTGTAATTTTATGCATCGCTACTAGTGACTGTTACCTATTATAGTAATGGGTTTGTTTGATGGAGTAGGTAATAAATTAATTATAGCTGTGACGCAAGAAAGTATATCTGGTCTCTGTGTCAGGCTCTGGTTAACCCTCTAGTGCCCAGGCATAGAAATACTGGTAGGAAAATTCTGAAAATTCACATACACACTTCAAATGCCACTCATAATACATATTATAAAACATTGATTTTGAACATTTTCAATATTTAATAGGTGAAAAATGTTGGGTCAAATTTGGACCTCCGGGCACTGAAACATCCGTGCCATATTTGGACCACTGGGTTGTGTGGGTTACCAAATATGGACCAGTGGCCACTAGAGGGTTAAGAAGAACACAGAAGTTAATTACTCCCTAATTTCCTTCCATGCTGTTGGTCTATTCAAGGTATACTTTTGGATCCAAAGACAATAAGGTTTCTGAGAATTATGAATACTGGGACAGCGACGTCAAAATAGAGAATTTGAGAATTAGACGGACTCCCATAGAAACCCTTATCAAGACAGGTGAGAATTTGGATGAGTTAAGTATAAAACTTGCGTTTAAATTGTAATGTTATGTAAATGTGAATGTTATCGTATCAATAACATTTTTTTTGTTACCCTTATAGCTAATAATGTAGTGCTACGCACGTACGTAATAAGCTCAAAGCAAAACAGTGCGGCAAATCCAACAAGAATACATGTGGTTTAACTTGTAAAAGTAGTATACAATAAGGAGTGAATACTCTTCATTATTTTGTTTTATTAGGAAAAAGAAGATAAGTGGATTTTTTTTTCTTTGGTGAATGTGGATTGAGCGTAATCCCACTTCCTAGACCAAGTAATCCTGAAGAACCTCTACAAGAACTACAATGGGATGATAGCTGTGGACAGCCTGAGCATGGGCATGTCGAAACAAGAGTGCTTTGGACTGCTGGGACAGAATGGCGCTGGGAAATCCACAACCTTCAAAATGATAACTGGTGACATCATGCTGACGGGAGGGGACGTTATCCTGAGTGGGAACAGTATCAGGACTAATCCTAAGAAGGTAGGCAGACACTCTTCGGTTGTGATTGTTTTCTTTTTCAAGAATACATATTAAAGAATAATAATAATGATAACATTTGCATTCGTATAGCGCTCCCCCCTCCCCCTCCTCAAAAACACACAAGCTTACACACACAGCACGTGCACGTAAACACATCCACAGTCATATTCACTCCCTTGTAGACACACAGCATGTGCGTGCAATCAAAGAGGAGAAGTCTCAAGGTCAGGGAGGAGCATGGCTTCCAGCCTCGATGAATAAACTCTTTGAGTGCTTACTGGTGCTGTGAAAATGCCAGTCCTAAATGTACAAGCGCTCCGCGAAGTGCGGGGTTGAATTATGGATTTCCTCACTAATTTTTTGATGAATTTCTGTATTTTTTTTAAAATACAATATCAATATTGTACTGGACCTCATGAAAAAAAAATAATTCCCATTTCGAAAGCTTTGTACGTAAACTTGTGTGGCCTGGCGTGGGTAATTTTAAACAGCGTGGGGTTTTCTGCGAAAATGTCTTTTTTGTTAACACTTTTAGTTTTTACTTTATCATTCCCATTTGAATCCCACTTAATTACTCTGAGCAAATATAAAGGATGACTTTACCACAATATTTAATTTCAAACTTGATGATGTTAAAACTTTTGGGGCATAAACCTTCATAATATATTGAATGGAAAATAACAAAGTCATTTTCATACGTTCCAACATATTATGAGACTGCATTTAAAAACAAAACAAAACAAATAAAATTCTCTGATCAGTTTGTAAGGAAGTCACGATTTATTGTGCATTTCTAGATTTACGGAGGATGGCAAAAGTGTAGCAATTTTTGTCAAGTCTGTAATGCATGTCAAAGTCTTAGAGCATACTTTATGCGTATTCATTTTTGTTTGTCATTTGCGCTTTAGTCGTCTTAAAAAAAAACAAAAAAAACAACACGTGTTTGCTTAGCAGAAAGTGCTCTCTCCTTTCGTTGATCAAAGTTCATGGTTAAATTTCAGCTCAGTCTCTGGTGATAAAGGGTGGCCGCAAAGTTGAGACTTTAGACATGTTGCAACATACAAGATGTTGTACTGTTGTTTTCCCGCTTTAGTGAACGCTGTTAATAGCTGTTCTTGACGTATAAGATCATATTCCACTAAACAGAATGAATGAAATTTTTGTTATCATTTCATATATAACTTTTAACCATTTCATAACAGAAAAAAAAAAACTTGGGATAGTATGGCATAGCTGGTCGTTAGGGCGTTTTCTAATAAAAGCACGAAATTTACATAAATATCAGATAAAAGATAAAAATCAGATATGGATACTGGGGGCATTACATTTGTCGTTTAAAATTTTGTTTGAACATTTTTCCAAAAAAGCAGCCACGCGAGATCTGACTTTCACGAGAGCATTTCCCATAAGGCAGAATATTTTTTCACGGTGCCCATTTTGACGTTCCGATTTTGATTCGAGTTTTAGATTTCTCTCAAGTTCTTGTCATTCTCTGCGCAGAAAATAATTGCGGGAGATTGGCGATTATTAATTCAATTCTGATTGAGATTTTGAAATTTAAGGGCGAAGCCCACGTTCATGTCGTCTGGAGAAAACACTGTAAAATCCAGTGAACTCGCATAACACAATTACCCATTAACCGACAGGTCCACGCCCAAATGGGCTACACTCCTCAAGTTGACGGTCTACACGCGAGACTGACAGGACGTGAGACGCTATACCTACATGGCAGACTCAGGGGCGTGCCCGAACGGCACCTCTATCCGGTCTCGTCGGCATTGATAGAGCTGCTCACCCTTTCTCCTCACGCTGACAAGCTGACCTGTCAATACAGGTGAATGTTAAGAACAGATCTGAGGCAAAATGTGGGGTCTGCCTCCAACATGTTCATAATATGTACTTTTTGACATTCATCTGCCTGATGTTGTATATGTTGTTTTTTTTTATTTTCTTGATATATTATCATGTTTGTTCCGCAAAGTTATATTCTGGTGTTTTAAGTCTATTCGATCTAGATCAATGGGCCATGAATAAATTATAAAATGTGCATATACTACTACTAAACCATAGTTTATTAAATCACCTTATATCTGACTGCCTGCCTGCCTTCCTCCCTGCCTGCATGTCGGTCTGCCTATCTGTTTGTCTGTCTGTCTGTCTGCCTTGTGCCTGTTTGTCTGTCTGTCTGTCCGTCCGTCTGTCTGTCTGTCTGTCTGTCTGTCTGTCTGTCTGTCTGTCCGTCCGTCCGTCCGTCCATCCGTCTGTCTGTCCGTCCGTCGTCCGTCTGTCTGTCTGTCTGTCTGTTTGTCTGTCTGTCTGTCTGTCTGTCTGTCTGTCAATTTTGCCCATTTTATTTAGCCAGACATAGCGAGCCTCTGAATTTTAAACAACCTGAAAAGTGCTGCATGTTCTTCCAGCTTATTTCTCTTCTGTTCTGCCCTTTTTATCCTGTACCCTCGTGTCCCATTCTCTTCCCAATCATTATTTCCTTATGTATCTGTACAAAAAAAAATAATGAAACATGAAACTACAGCTTTTTTTTACTGTGTAAGGATATTGCTTTTCACTGTCTTACATGACCACACGTCTCATTCACAATACAAACACATAGAACAAAACAAATGCATACATGTAATTATATATTACAAATGAAATACATATCAAAGTCATTGCTCACCCGTAGGGCAGCGGCCTGCTCCTCCTCCCCCCCCCCCCCCCCCCCCCCCCCCCCCCNCCCCCGCCCCCAAACCCTCCAAATTGTAAAGCCAGGTACTCATACATGAGTCGAGAGTGGAAAGGGAAGTGAAGTGAAGTGGCACTCCCAAGGACACTACAAAGTAAACCAGCCGGCGGGAGACTCGAACACACAATCACAGTTTCTGAATGTGCTTCACAAACAACACGGTCACGCTGCCTCTCTCTCTTTCATGTTCAATGCAGTGGTGGAAATAAGAGAAAGCTGTCAACTGGTATAGCCTTGATAGGGAACCCGTCTTTCCTAATGCTGGACGAGCCGACCTCTGGAATGGATCCAGTGGCCAGAAGAGCCTTATGGAATGTCTTGAAGCAAGTCAGGGCATCGGGGAAAACCATGGTGCTTACGTCACACAGGTTAGACCCTAGTTTCATACACTGAACGTATCTCTCTGCTTGCAGTCTATGAATATTATGTATAATAATATCAATGGGAGAATGGAGGGCTTGTAGTTTATGAACGAACTCTTACAGGATGTGTCAGTGAGAACATTTCGAAAATGGTCTTTCTGCGTCGAATGGGTGAAACATTCAAGCGACATCTTTTGCCTGATTGGCCGGATAAACCGCTGACAATGTTCATTGTTTGTACAGTAAACTTTACTTAATGGAATCATATGTATCCGGCATTATCATTACGAGCTGGAATAATGTTTTTCATACATTTTTTCTCACATTCTAAACAGACAATAAAACTGACTAACATTGCTTTATTTAAGAAGCTAACGAAAAAATATAATTTCCACATTTCGTTCTACCGACAAAGAAATTTGTATTTAGGTAAAATAAAGAAACAATCTTTTATTTATGTAAAATTACTCCAAATTTTGCACAGAGTTTTCTTTCTGTTCGACCTTTTTTGAAATAAAACATGTGTATATTGTTTTACAATTTTTGCTGCAACTCAAGTTTTTCTTGTTTTCTTTATTAAACTCTGCAGCAGTCTATTGTTTCCAGTATACACTTGTGTTTTTCTTTTGGCGGTTCTGATGGAAATGTTATACAAAAAAAAAACAACAAGCAAACATAAGTGGCAAAAAATTAATCACCTGATTCCACACTCTCTGGATTTAAATGTACCGCAGACTGACAACGTCATTAGCTGCAAAAAATACCATTCTATTTCCAGTAAAATTAATACTGTAAGATGCTGGAAATGACTGAAAAAACTAAAACTACTGAGACCAGTGGTGACAATCACATAATCAAGTTTTGCGACCAAAAAAAGTTTGTAGGAGATGATCGATTCTCCCAAATCACCTTTCATCGTCATTTTTCCCAAATCACATCTCGCTCAATGAAATGGGCTGTCGTTCACGTAAAGACAACATAATTCACTTTACAAACACACATTACCCTAGACGAATTGAACTGGCGTCTAAACAGTAGCCAGTATGTTTAACAGAACTTTCCCTCTGAATTCTTGGCCAAATAGGGGACGCGAAAGAGGAGAATCCGAGTCAGAAAGAACTTGTCAGTTCAGTTCAAGGGTTAACTCGCTCATGTAGCAAAGTTCACGACGTCGCAGTAATACCATCTTTCATTGCCGTATATTGTTAATGCAGCTCTTGATGTTTAAAACCCATTAATACCAAGGGCACTGTGAAAGGCAGCTTGAATTCCAAGCGTCGACTAAGTCTGTGTATTCTATTCTATCTATTCTTCTATTTCTCCTTAGTTGGAGTCTTCATCGCGTTTATCCCAGATTACTTGGTTCATCATTCTTGCCCTCGTTAATATAAACAAATATAACACAAAAATCTTGACATTGTAAGGCTTCTTTATTATACATATTCCTCTTTAAAAGGATAGCAAATAAAGATCATTGTCATTGTTATTGCCATTGTCTTTATCATTGCTCCTCTCTTGCCAGTATGGAAGAGTGTGAGGCCTTATGTACCCGGATTGGCATCATGGTGGCGGGAGGGTTTATGTGTCTGGGCAGTCCGCAGCATCTCAAGAACAAGTTTGCGCAAGGATACACAATCATTGTCCGGCTGAGACACGACGATAGTGCTGAAGGACTTAAAAGACAGAAGGAAATGGTGGTACACATGAAAAACCAACTCAAGGGAGCTGAGGTATGATTCTCAATTTCTTGAGTCACGTATGATTTTAGATGTTTTGATTCACGGTTGGCTTCCTCTTAGTCTTACGCTAGGCACACCCAATCCTGCCCTATTATCTGTGGAAACAACTATCCTTGGGTATGGCACCATTCTGCTTCTGATATCGCCCTACCCGCTCCTACTCGATCACTTCTTTGATACGTTGGAGCGTGTATGATTCGATTACCCATTGCCCATTTCTATGGGCCTCAGCACCATCTCCTTTGTTGATATGATATCCATGTGTGACCGAAGGACATCCATTTAGCTCGTCATCTCTTCAATAACGCTCACTTCCGTACTGACCCGTTGTCGTGATTTACGTCAGCATGAGGCATGGTTCTGAAAAATATATCTGAATGAGTATGTATTGGACTCAAAATCAAAGTCGTTGCATTGATGCTGACCATGCTCATGGTTTGGGTGGCTTGGGAGAGCATTCGATTCATATTTTCCTCAACCAACCCCTCTGTACACTTGTTATCTAGCTATAAACAGAGAAAGAAACCGTCCAAATCCTAGTGATCAGAGCTGGTAAAATGGCAGCGGCACTGTTTGCTCCCAAAGAGTTGAGAACGTCTCTATGTGTTCAATTCAGTCGAGGTAATAATAATGCGCAGGATAGTGGGTGGTCACTCCCTGAAAAGAAGACTTATAAAAGTCATCATTATTATCTTTTAAACTCTCAGTGCTGTTTGCTCAGTTTTCACGATCGGGATCTTTCATAGTCACCTTACTATTCAATTCATAATGCAAATTCAGAGGTTTTATTAGGCTATAGGCCAGCATCATACAGTACAATACTATAATTATTACATGAGTGCAATCCACTGCACTGACGCATACTTGTTCCTCATGCTCACTATTGCCACTCATCCACCACTTTCTCATCTAGCTGACAAGACATTACTATTGTGATTACTCACTCTCTCTCATCGCACTCCCTGCTCGTCTCCAACCCCAGGTCCCCACCCCCCCCCCCCCNCCCCATCTTACTAAGCTGGTATAATCATTTGTCATCATCAGGTATTTGAAGAACAGCAGAATTATGTTCACTTCCAAGTGCCACAGCGCAATTTAAGAATGTCTCGGGTATTCGAAATCATGGAGCGAACCAAGATGCTCTTTGAAGCGGAGGACTACATAGTCCAACAGACGTCACTGGAACAAGTTTTCCTTTTCTTTGTCCGAGCCACGGATATAATCAATCGAGGGCCTAAACACTACTTACAGACATTGATAGAATGTTGTGCTTAGCTATGGAAATGTTATGTTCTCAGGGCAGAATAGTTACGATCAGGGTTGTTAAAAGTTACTTTTAAAAGTAACTGTTACAATTACTTTACTTTTCTGAAAAATGAGTAATTGTTACAATTACTTTACTTTGAAAAGTAACTAGTTACTTTCATTACTTTTTAGTTACTTGGTTATTCAAGAAACGAAACAAGCGCGCAATAAGTCAACTGGCACATATCACACGTTATCACGGTTGTTTTTTGAGTGACATCCATTGTCATAAAATTATTTTCTACCTTATTTGGGTTGAAGTCCCAAATCAGCAGCCTTTGTTCGTTTTGGTATCAATAGCCATTTATTTTAATACCTTTTTTTAAAAAAAAAAATCTGCTTCTCCATAAGGAGCTTAACAATTTTACGAATTGCACAGCCTGTTTTAGAGAGAAATCTTCAAAAAACAATCCTGTATATGTTAGTACAGTGACTTTCAGTCACACAGTTTGCATTTTGTTATTATTCCAGTATCATCTTTATGATCCTTCAGTCGTGTGTGTCGTTAATTCGACTCCAGGAACCGTAAATCTCGCTTTACCAAACGCATTATGTTGAAAGCTTTTTTTCTTGTATACATTAGAGTTTGTTGGTTTTTTTTTTCCAGTGAAATTAAAAATCTATCAGATTTTAGGCTTGGGATAAGAGAATCAGAAAGGATAATCACTTGGTCTTTTTGTAACGTTGATCTTCTGTGGTTTGAAATGATAGATTTAATTGTCCCTTCCCTCTTTCTCTTTTAGCTCAATGTCATATTGTCTCATATTATTATGCCTTCCTTCCTTCCTTCCTTCCTTCCTTCCTTCCTTCCTTCCTTCCTTCCTTCCTTCTTTTCCTGCCTTCCTTTCTTCCTTCCCTTTCTGCCTTCCACTTCTCTCCTTCCTTTGTTCAGCCATTCATTCATCTTTAATTAGATAAACTACAGCCAGGAAAAGTTTTGCCCAAACACAGTAAGACCTCGATATCAACTACCGGTATGCTACGCGTTCCTCCTTACTAAATACTGTATACACTCCTAATACATCGAATTTTCCCTTCTTTACCTTTTAAAACAAACTTTGATCCAAAGTTACAAAGTATCCTTATAAAGTATAATCTCACTATGAACTATATAAACTTGAATGGTCCCACTAAGCATATTAAAGCATTTTCCTCAAGAAATCGATTCTGTCACAGCAGACTGGAGAGAGCAATTAGTAAACATGCAGCTCGGCGCCACTCGCATGTGCCGATCAGGCCAATATCGCACTTAGCTTGACGGGATTGATGGTGAAAACCATGACACCGGACGGCGGATTTGCTTATGACATGTGATACAATGGGGGTGATAACGTCTCTGTAATAAGTGCAGGCCGGTGCATTTGCAACCGGCCAACCGTATCCTCTTAATAAGTAATTGTAAGACGACACCGGCGTATTCTGGCTTGCAAGTGACTGTTATAGTAACGTTCTTCAGTCCTCACATAATTATAACTGATTAAAACCTTAAAACATTTTGTGGTCTGGTGTCTGTGTTCAAATTCCACAGCCATCCTACTCAGTCCTGCCCCACCTCCTGACTAATATGCATCGCTTGTATAGTGGCATTTGTTATGTTGTTTATGTTTGTTATTCTGAGGAAGGGACAACAAGCACGGGGGTGCCCGATCTTTTGAATGAATGAGGTCTGGCAGCGGCGCTTGCAAGGTGAATAAAGATGAGTGGCTGAAATATGACTACAAGTGGTGCTTCACGACTCACTAGAAAAGATGCGAGAAGTTTATAATTGTAGTGACGTGGTTAGATTTACACATTTTTTTTTCATTATTATTTTTATTATGCGTCTCCTACTTGCCTTTATTCCTCCTGTAAACGGCACGACACAAAAATATTACGATTAACAAAGAATTCGACAAAAATGTGAAGCAGCTCCTTGACATAATTATCAGTCATTTTGCTTGGGACCCATCTAGCAGCTACTTTCTGAACGCAAATGCTTATGTGAAACTGAGAAGACAACTGTAGTTCGCCTCACGAAAAAAAAAACCCCGCGGTTTTTGAGAGTAACTTCATTGTTTATCGACCGATTTTTACGAAACTTTGTATGCCGCAATTTTACAAGCAGTCTTAATACATTTTTTTTTTTAAGGCGATCCGTACAGTTTCAAGCTTGTTATTTTTCCTCTTTGTCTCTTTAATGTATATTATTAAAGCACGTGCATAGATTAAACAGTTTTACTGTAAAGAGGTGTGACAAAACATACTCACAGCAATCGTAATCCTCTGATGCTATACTATAAACCACTACTTCGTCAGAGAGATTGGGCATCAGATATCCATTCTGTAGTCCCTAAATGACCTACTTATTTTCCGTGAAACCAACTACAGGTGATGTAATTTCACATCATGCTCAATCTTATAGTATGTATTATTTGTACTGATGTTGTAGTATTGGCCCAGAACCTAATAAAGACTTTGAATCTTGAATCTTTCTCTGACATTTTTCTGTGCTCTACTCTTCACAGCTGCGGCTTTTGTTTTGTTTTGTTTTGTTTTGTTTTGAATTGACAGCTAAACTCGGGAGTTCAGAACAATCATTACCTTTTAGAGAAGGTTTCTGATTCTACATTTCTTATACCATTCAAACATGATTATCTCTGAAGGAGACGTTCAAAAAGAAAAAAAGGACAAAAAATGTTCGGATATTGATGGCGTTTTGTGACACTTGGCCCTCTTTTGTAATCATGGTACATCATTGCTTTGAAATCCTTGATTTGAGGTTCAATAATGAGTTTATGAGGTTAATATCAGATAATACAATGGATGTCACTGGATTGGATGTTCTTGGAGTTTATAGTGAAATTAAAAATGGTTCTGATCAGATTTGACACAAAACTTTTGACAAATATAAGAATCAATTTATTCAAAACAAAAAAAAGATGACCAACGTCTCGTGTCTGAGCACATCTTCAAGACGGACAACTGAAATGCGAGACGTCCAACAAAATCCTATAGGAGTTTTGAGGACCATAAACGGAAGCAAAAATTGAACAAATGAGTGATGTAGTGAAATACAATCATAGCGGCCGTATTCCTATGCTAGCAGGAAACTTTTCTAGTGATCTTCTTATTGCGTCATAAGATATCAAAAAGATATCAAAAAGATATCAAAAAGATATCAAAAAGATATCAAAAAGTAAAATCTGCCCTTTGCTCTAAACGGTTACGTCCTCAATACATACACCACTAGCTCATCTTAACCTGCTCGATTCTCTTCTAGAAAGTGCCAGAGAAATAAATATTCAGACTCTAGTGTGAGCTGTATGCTCTTTCATGAGCCTCTGTCCTATTTATGATATTCCAAGTACAGGCACTGAGTAAACGTGAAATATGCAGTTTGAAGCACACTGGTTTGATACTGCCTTCATGACAAAAGCTATGGCATACTAACTGTTTTTTGATGTGCTTTTTTAATCATCCTAATTTTTAAATTTAATGCTAATGTCTCATGCTTGAGTGTCAAATTTAGGATAGACAGATACACCAAATTAGTACTGATTGTTAATGGGTAACGGTAATGGTATACTCAACACCAGATAACCCTGCCTCTACCCACATTCTACACCCTCATTTTAAAGATAAAATATGACAATGCGCCAAATGCCACACCTCCATTCGGTATACGATTTCAAAATCTCCTTCATGATGCAGACCTGGAACCATTACAAGTCGAGGTAAAGTCATTTCCTGAAATTCCCTCATGGACTCTAAATACACCAACCGTCATCATAAATCTGGCTCGCCATCAGAAGGATAATATCCCAATTAATACTTATAAGACAGAATTTAAAGAATTGATGGAGGAATATCCCAATCATATTCTTCTTTTTACAGACGGGTCAAAGGACGCCAGTGCGGTTGGGGCAGCGCACTCATCCATAGGTGATGCGTGCTGCGGTCTCAACCCAAATGCCTCAATCTTCACAGCTGAAGCTAGAGCCATAGAAATGGTCCTAGAAACCATATCATCCTCGGATCACGACAGCTTTCTGATACTGTCGGATTCCCTGTCCTGTCTCCAGGCCATACGCAATAAGAATTTGAAAAGCGAAAGCATCGGTCGAATTCTGCAGAGACTGCACACTCTCTCTCTAGCCAAAAAGAAAATCTCCTTAGCTTGGATTCCAAGCCATATTGGTATAGAAGGAAATGAGATTGCTGATGAACTGGCCAAAATTGGCTTAGAAATTGACATACAATATTAAAATATCCCACCCACTGATTTCAAAAGCACTATCCGTTCATATATTCAAGAAAAATGACAAGCCCGGTGGGACATGCAGACAAAATTAAATAACAAACTCTTTCAAATTAAACCACAGTTAGGACCATCTCATAACACGCCACAGCCTCGTCGAAAAGACGAGATTGTGTTCAGCCGCTTAAGATTAGGTCATACACACCTTACACACTCTTTTCTTCTAAACGGAGAGGATCCACCCGAATGCATAGGGTGCAGCTGTCCTCTCACCATATCTCACCTCATGACAGAGTGTGCAGAATTCACCGATGCCCGCAAAAATCTCAAACATTCATCCTCAATGAAAGAACTATTTACTACTAATACAACACACAACATCTTAAACTTTATTAAAGACATAGGTCTATACGAAAGGATATAAAATCATAACATACAACGAACATATAAAATCATAACATACAACGAACATTATAAAATCATAACATACAACGAACATATTTGTGTACTACAACGTTTTACCTAAAACATGGTCCTGCACATTTTAGGAGTGTGACCCTGCAACAGTGACGCCCGTTGCAGTTTTGACGCCGATAGGACGGTCACACTCTGGCTTTTAGAGTAGGAAAGCCGGCGTCTAGTCTTCTCGGATAAGGACGAAAAACTAGGAGGTCCCGTGTGCACGTTGCGCACGTTAAAAATCCCTTGGCAGTTTTAAAATCGTAAAAGAGTAGGCCTAGCGGCCGCTGTCCGGACAAAATTGATAGGAAAATTCTACTAAAAAAAACGTTCACAGTAACCATGAGGGCGTAATATAGCCGTAATCGTGCTGACACACCGTAAAACATAAACTCAAACGGTTTTCTTTGTTTATTTAAGTCTTACTAATGTTGAGTTTATTTGATTTACGTTAAATATATACTCACTATTTATATGTACGCCTTTGTTTTCAGACAGACAGACAGACAGACAGACAGACAGACAGACAGACAGACAGACAGACAGACAGACAGACAGACAGACAGAGTAGGTCTTATATTACCACATGACTATTGCATACTTTTTCGGTTTTTTTTGTTTTGTTTTGTTTTGTTTTTGTTGAGTAGAGGTGCAATAGCATGAAACTGTCAAGTAAATTTCAATCTTTAACCTAAGGGATCATGGATAATTTCACAGGTGTTTATCATGAAAAGTACGCCTTTACTAGATTAGCCAGATATATTTCACGTATAGGGTGCTTGCAATGGTGTTTTGTTTTGTTTTTTCAAACTGAAACGTCCTTGTCTCCTGGGCCACGAAACTCATTTGCTACAATAAAATTAGGTCTAGATAAACCCTTAGTGAACTGTTAAAGATGGTCAATCCAGATTTAAAGAGTGTCCATGCCAAGGTAATCGGTGGTCTCTTTCCGTAAACCATGTTTTGAAATAATATGCAAAACAAAAAAAAAAAAAGCTTTCGTGAAAACGTTTTGCACTTGCATTTATTGTCTCATCTGCAGGTATGGCAAGGACATACGTTTATTAGAAGCAAAGTAAAAAAAAAAAATCTTTATTTACCCTGAAGGAAATTGTTTTACAATGTCATACGAGGTCGTCCTCGTAAATTTAGTGTACTACGGAATGAATAACATAATATTACATTCAAATACAGACATGAGGAATAATGGAAGTGTGCGAAATGTTAGCCATGTTGAGTTTTAGTCAAGTTTTAAGTTTATTTTTTCAGGCGAAAGCCAATCACATACAATATAATGTCATGTCAATACAAAAGAATGAATGAGAAGAAAAAAAAAGGAGCATATATGATATGCATAACTGTCACTTACATTTAGTCCTTGACAATTCTGTCTCTTTCTCTTTCTCTCTGTCTCACTCTCTGTCTCTCACTCCCACCAACATTCTCTCTCCCTGTCTCACATTCTCTTTCTCTCTCTCTCTCTCTCTCTCTCTCTCTCTCTGTTTCTCTCTCTCTCTCTCTCTCTCTCTCACTCACTCACTCACTCTCTTAATGGAATGCTAATGCACATTAAAATTTGATAATTCAAAATTTTGATAGTTTACAATGACTCGAGTGTCGACCACCTGATTACAAAAAAAAAATCACTCACTAGGACAGGTATCAACACAAAAAGATACCAGTCTTCAGTATTTTGAGTTTCAAATTCTGTACCTAAAGTTTGAATAAATTGAACGAGGATATGTTTAAAAAGAACAGCGTTTCTAGTGCCGGATGCACAGAATAAGGTGATCTTATGATAAACTGTTGTTTTTGTGATTTTTTTTTTTACAGCAAGAACATCCCGACACGAAATTTCATTATTCAAATCATTATCTCTACATCTATCACTTTAAAGAAAGTATAGGTAGCTTACTGCATTTGAAGAACCTGCTAAAAAAAAAAAAAAACATGTAAAACGTTTTTGAAGGAAACTTGCTCAAGTTCCTTGCTAAGATTTAGTTTTATTGCACCAATCTTCAACATCGAGCTTCTGTTTAAACACCGGTAATAATATGTACAGCTTAATAGAAATACTTATTTTAAGGTTTGTGACACCTATTAGAAGGGCAAATTACTCATAGTGTACAGCCCAATTAATCCGCTAATATATGAAATCCCCCTTGTTTGGGACCCTGCCAGACAGTGTTAGGATGTAGAAATATGTAAAATGGTCTGTGATTTAAGTAAAGTGTAGGTCTATGTATTCGCACGCGGTCAAAACCAGCCAAATGAAAAATTGGGGACCAAATCAGAATTTGAGGTGATCTTTTTCGAAAGACATTTAATTTGTGAAATATTTTGGGCGTTGACCCCCCTTTTTTCTTCCCGTCAAAAAATCAGGCAAAAAAAGTACTTTAACCTTCATGGAAGAAATTTCCCCAAATCACAGTGGTATATGTAGAATAACACAGAATGTTAATAGGGCCAACAGAAGAAAAAACAATAGGTGTCAAAGACCTTTACCAATCTCTCTCTAAGGGAGATAACACGTGCAAAGCATATATAAAACACCAGGCAGACAATTTAATAAAAGTTACAGGCCTGTAATTGTACTTTCAGTTTTGGGACCTAGAACTTAGGGGTTTTTTCATCTCCCCGTTTCCCTCTTTTGGCATTGCCCTGCTTCCAGTAATGAGGGCTCCAGGGGGGAAATTTTGATATCCTGGAAAACTGTGTCCATATTACTTTATTTTGCCAGGCATTATTTAGCCCTGGGCTGGAACTGCTAGGTCAAAGGTGTGCTCAGGCGGAAGAGGAGGGGTTTGGCTTTGACCAGTGAAAAATGTAGACTTTGTTTACAAAAAGCAACCAAGCTCAAAATTTCGATGGACTTGCTACTGCTAGGGTTGGGTAAGTCTTAAAATTTGGGTCACATAATGAGCTTCAATCTGGTATGGATCTGGGTGAAAGCTAAAACTTTGGGTTCAGAGGGCAGCTCAAAACGTTAATATAGCCCATTGAGGAAAAAAGGGTCCAATCCCATTACAGGTCTGTAACCTAAACACTTTCTAGCAACTCATTTACCAAAAACATCATTGGCACTTAATTTTAAAATGTACGCACGTAGATTGTGTATTCCTTTTTCGGTGATTTTGAGTACGCAATGTGCGAACGTAGTTGAATAGTTTATTCACCAAGATAAGGCCTAAAATCTCCAGTGACAAGTAACACTGTAAAAATGGCGCTCAACTATAAGTGAACAATAATATTTAATATGAATCATTATCAGAACAATTTGGATGTATTGTACGTAAACAGCATTTAAAAAATCATACAAACATACATACATATTTATATATTAGATCATAAATATATACATAGTTCTTGAATATAATGAAGCGTAATCAAGTTATCAGGTAATCTCTACCTGATGGGATGGTGATTTCCATTGTAGTGGACTGAGTGACCTCTTTAGCAGAAATGTAATGGTCTTTTTAGCAGTGGTGTCAATCGCCAAATTTTATCTTTTTGGCGGAAAAATGTCAAAATTACCGAAAAACGTTAACAGCAGAAGTGAACCACCTTCCTCTCTTCTAATGTTTGGGACAGGCAGTACCTCAGGTATGGCACATTTAAAACTTTTTCATGAATAAGAACATTTTTAAACAACATTTTAAAATTCTGTTAAAAGCTCACTTTTCATGTTTTCACATGAATGTTTTTAATGTCATTCTGGACAGAAACTTACGGCCACACATTCTTATTTTGGTTTGAATATCACAGAAGCTGTTTACGTAGCGTCCACAATTGTCATCAAAACTTTTTCTTTGAAACGTCTACACGTTCAACCTTAAACGGCTGAGCTGAACTCTTTGATTTTTTTCTCGCCAAAAAGGTAAAATTCCTCGCTGTTAAAAAGACAAAATTGGATTGTATTTTTTCTGTGAAAAGGCCACTGTCAGGGACATAGCGAGAGGGACATTTTTGTTGATCTAGCACTTATAGCCTGCTTTTGTGTTTTGTTTTGTTTTGTTTTGTTTTAGGTGGGAGTTGGAGGGGAAAGGGCAAGATTTAGACACATCTTTTGGTTTGCTCACTAAGCTTAGTGAAAACTAGCTACGGGTGATAAAAATCGTGCGGTCAATGCTTGTAAATAGCTCATAGGTGAAATAGGACGAAAATGATGTTTGAACATTTTAGAAAACAAGAGGATTAATTAAATTGTATTAGACAAATGGATAATATGTCTAGATTCATAGATTTCATGGAGGCTACGCCCCTGGCCACTGTCCTAGTAAGGTCCTCTAACTATTAAAAAATTTGATTGCAGTCGAAGTTAACACTTTCCTAGGGCGTCGGCTCAGTAAATGTGTGTCGAAACCAGCCAGAGTTTATTACCAACCAGTTTAACAAATTAATTGTATTGTAACCCTGACCAAAACTGTGGTATGTGGGCAAACAAAAGAATATATATATATATATATATATACGATGGCAACGGGACAGCACGAGCTGCAGATAATAATAAATGTCCACGTACAGTAGTCACATACATAACAACTAGACGATGAATAGACAGTTTCAGTTTCATTCGGACTCACTGGCGTTCATTGCACCCGTGGGTGCTTTGGATATTACAAGTCCATTACATTTCATTTAATCCATGAACTAAATCTACAACTTTTGCTTTCTTGCTTTGTTCATTTAACAGCGGTCTTCACAATTTCAAACTGTCTCGGCTCACCTTTTCATCTATTTTGTTTATTTCAACTGCCTTATATATAATTAGATTTAGCAGATAGCATGTGTGCACATATGTCTTTGGAGAAATACCATAACGTGGAATATGTATAGATTTTTCGATAGCACTACCATAAGGAAGAGTTACATTGTGGTGTATCTCTTCGTATATCCTATGCCCTGCCCACGTCGATCTGCAACCATTGCAGCTTCCTAGGACTGATGCAATATTTTTATAAATGAGGCAGGAATAAACGCTTGCTTTATAAGCACGTTAAAAAGAAAAAAAAAGAAAAAGAAAATTCCACATGACTTCTTAGTTAGTCAATAATTTCATCGAACTATACCCAAATATCCCGATTTGTACAATATGTAGCGCACCGAAGTCATAAATGACATTATTAACATTTCAGTGCATTTTGTAGGGTAATGTTTACCATCCATATTCAACACCCGCATCCAGTGGTCAATCTTTTTCTTCTGCAATGACATGCCTCCATATTAAATCAGCCAAACAAACATATTAAACTGCAGACCTTCTTACTCCCAAGAATTGTTTACTGGCATCATTCTGTATTCTTCAACTTTTCCAATTTTTTTTTTTAATTTTCCCCTCAATACCTCCGAACTGCAGGCCAATAAAGGAACGCTTCTGGTATAAACGATCTGTCAGTAGATTTCTTAAAATACAGAGTCCATTTAAAGCTGCAAGTTAAGAGGTCTCCTTCCTTACTTCAAGAATAGTTTGACTTATTTACGGTTTCCACATAAGATGACCATCAAAATTTGTTACAATATATTTGTAACTTGACACCGCTGGAATTATTTCCTTTTTAAAATGGCACTTTTCTTAATTTCCTTAGCTATAGCGGGGCACAGATAATGTGTACACCCTGGGACCGACCAAAAAGTGTACTTATTAACAGAAATGCCTAGTAATTATACACGTACCCCGAAAGAAGAGAAACCGGGACCAAAACTACCATACTTAGTGTGCGTGTTTACGTAGTAAGAGCGTCCGTATTAAGTTGCTCCACTGTATTTTTTTGTTCTCCGGCACGCACCCCCCTCCACCCCCCCNNNCCCCCCAAACCATGGTCCTGTGCCTAAATCGCTCCTGATACCTTAGATTATAAAATAAGTAGGTGAGAAAATAAATGTAAGTGAAAACCTTTTTTTTTTTTGTTCATGAAAGCGTTGTATATAAGGCAGAAAACTCCATGACAATAAGTCTCTTCTATGCCTCGCTGTTAATTTGTTCTTAGACATTTGTTTGCATGCAATGTATTTCTCGACTGATAGCCATGTTCTGCGTTTTTCTTTGTGGAAGTACTCAACTGAAATGGTATAATATACAAAGTATCGTTGATGTTATGACCACGTGAATGGATCCTTCTGTCGATATCTAAGGTAAGACCATGTTCAGCTCTAGTCTCACTGGTTGAATCCTTCAATTCAAATCCTTCTTTATACAATGAAAAAAGACCATCGGCTACCTTGGTATCGATACCATTTAATATTACGTGTGACAACTTCTAAAGTTTAACTGCTTGCTGTCTGTTTTGTTGGTTTTTATTTTGGGTAAGAAATAGGTTCCTGATATCAAAAGATATTGTAATTCAGAAAAAACAAATTATCAGAACAAGTACTTAATCTTTCGGTGCCAGCTTACCTTAGACTAGGTCTACATTATTTGCGACACTAGAAGACTTGGTGCACTATAACAGTATCTTCCAATCGTTGGTGCTTAAATCAGTTTTCCAATAGCTGTTAAAAGTATTTACAGTATATATGTATCAGTCGACAGGAAATATAAAGTTTCGCTGTACACAAAACTGGCAATAAATTTTAAATGAGTAACACCGCTAAATTGAGATCGTAAGTGATTTTAGCATCATCTTCTACAATTGCATGAAATTAAAAGACAAAATCATGGCCACAGTTGTGCAGCAATTTACTGCGTCGCATAAAAATCAAATTTCATTAACCTTATCGATGTCCCCGGGCAGGGCACCCACTCTAGGGAACTACAGTATAATGACCGCCAAATAAGCAAATTTTTCGAAATGGCCAGGAAGTTTAAGAAAACACAAAGACATAATAAATCATTCTCCATTTTGACGGAATTGTCTGCTACACGGGGGGATCGTTGTGCGATCAGTCAAATGTCTGGAAATTATCAAAACTATTTAAGATTCTGTTTTGTGAGATGTGTTTCATCTGTTCGCAGAAGACTCCATGTCTGGCGTTATCCTGGAGAGAGTAACGCCGAACCGTGTATTGTGTAGCACAACAGACTTGGTGGAGGAAGTGTACAAATTTAAAGTGCGACTAAAGTGCTAGAAAAAAATGTGATTTCCGACAGTTTTTATATTTTCAATATCAAGTTTTAGATCAAAAGTCATCATTTTTGCTAAAAAATAATATTTCGAAATTAATTTTATAACTTTTAACCTATTCTGAAATTGTAAGAAAAAAAACCGTACCGGAAACGTCACGTCAGCGTGGAAGTCGCGGTGTTTTCGATCGAGAACAATGGCAGCACCGGTCGAGCCGTATCAGTTCGAGCCCCTGCGCCGAAAAACAGATGACGAGGATATAATTGAGGAGAAGACTATTAGACCCGCTGTTTGTAATTTGAGCAAAAACGTATACATGTTGAGCAAAGAAACATATGTAGTTTGCGCAAATGATTTTCGACAGTTTGAGCAAAGCAATTTAAACTGAGGAATACAAGTGTTCGAGGTGTTACAATAATTTTTCTCAGTCAGAATGTTTTGAACAGGCTGTGCTCGTTAACGGTAGTAATACTATTACAAATCCAGCTGCATTAACTTCTCACTCTGGCGTTTGATTTACTATGTTATTCTCGTGCCTGTTCATGCTAAATTCAACCTTAGTCACGAGGTATATATGAAAGCTGACATATTATAGTTGTAGTTATATTTGGAATCATAGTTATATTTTGGGTACATTAGTTTCTTCAGTCATCCTCGGAACAAACCTAGTATCTCTTACTCTTACCGATCACAAGTATTGATCCTAGAATAGAAATTATGGAAACACCATATTATGTTAGTTAAATTGTAGTTTATAATTCAAAAAAACCATAGCATTTTATTTGCGTATTTTCACATTTTGTACAGCATTCATTTGCCAGAATTGCACTGATGATTTTGGTGAATTTATTTCACCACTTTTGTCAGCCCAGTTCTGTTGAACCCCCCCCCCCCCCCCCCCCCCCCCCCCCCTCAAAAAAAAATGT
>JAWQUT010000028.1:1765758-1777621 GCA_033807755.1 Ellobium chinense | reverse complement strand
GTGTTGGTGACGTCACGTATTTCTGGCGAGGCAAGCAGCGGTGACGCTAACACAGGAGGGCATGGGCATGTGTTATTCTTTGTGATTTCTTCGAAACGCGTTAGATTTGATGGGTTTGAGAAGGTCAGTAGGAAGTTTGAATCACTGATGCATGTTAAAATAGTAATTTCACAGGATTCTGTGCACTACACCATAAAAGTACTTTAGTCGCACTTTAAGGCGGCTTTTCATACCGCCCCCAAACTCCTCTCCACTTTTCCGGGACGGCGTAAGTGTACACTGATCAAGTACTGAAACCAATTGTGGTTCCATAGTTCTAGAATAATCAAGATTTCGATATTGATACTACCATTTTCCGACCTTTGGTTTTGAGCCCCAGGTCTGATAACTCAGTCTGGACAATTCCGGAATACCTCAATTTTCAAAATATCAGTGTCAAAACATCAACAGTTGAGCAACAAAATAATATGGAATGTGATTTAGATTGTTTTCTCGTTGTATCTGTAATTTTAAGTGGAAAGACTGATGCATTTTCACTGACGGGCAGTGAATTAAAGCCTCTGCTGCTGCGGTTTTCCATCATCTGACTATATCAGTCATTATGTGAAACCTCAGCCACCTTCCAACACTGAACCACCTAAACATAGATCTCAATGTCAAACCTCAGGTGAATGCTTCCTCCACGACTGTTCCAGTAACCTTTCTGTTTGGCCTCGCTCACCGAGACATCACCAACCATGAATTGTTTATCTTTGTTGAAATCGCCCACCACTTTTCCAACAATCCAGTCCGGTTGACTGGAAGTCTTGTCAACTATGTTCACTGTGCAATCAAACCGGGCATTTTTGCGTGGGGTTGAGTCGCCGGGCAAATGCGTGAAGTCTCCGAAGATTCGCAGGTGCATGCGTCCGTCTTTGGTGCAGGTGGCAGCACCGATGACCTTGAAGTCCAGCTGACTGATGAGATACGAGTGGCTGGAGGCCTGGCGCTGAGTTTTCACCAGATTGTCGATGTTGGCCACTTCCCAATCAAACGTATGCGTGTGGCGTTTCTGTTGGAGTCTCTCTTGAAAGGAATAGTCCTGCGGCCGGAAAGTCGACGGCTGTTTCTGGCTGGCATTCTGGATATCACGTCGCACGTGTAAGATCTCCTGGCCAAGGGCGTCGGAATTTTCCATCAGCCGAAAGTGAACGTCGTCTAAAGTCTTTTGCAACTTTCCCATAGTCTCTGTTATGGTCTTGACTTCCCTCAAAACATCCGTTTGACTATTTAGGATGCGGTCCTGCCTTGCTTCTACTCTAGCTAGTCTTACGGGTACATCAGCTGCCTCCATTTCCTGTAACAATTGAAGAGAAAGAGAATCCATTTATCGTTAAAATCTTGATATTTTTATTCTTAAAAAATTATACTCTTTGTAAATGTAACATCTTTCCTGTCACAACTCTCACCGTGATAGTTTTCATATATATATATATACTTCTACATGAAATTCTAAAACTATTCTGTGATTTAGCTCTATATGGAGTCTCTCTGACCAAGTGTTCCATATTCCCCATTTCCGCTTTCATCTATGAGTGACACTCGCCCATCTGAGCATCTTCTCGATCACTACTAGACCATCCTAGAGACAAAGTAGTATCGAGATTTCAATATCGAAATTGCCGTATTGCAATACAACCATTCTTTGAAAGTTGTAGTGTAGCTTTGCTCTTGTAATTGATCTCTGCCAAAAGGTATTCGCACCATTCGAGTTTGCTTGTGATTTGAAACATTTGGCAGAAAGATCATAGAGACCATTGTAACTATTTTGATGCAGACCTGGATAAAGATAGGGGTTCAGCTCTTTTTTTGTGAGATTATCTGAGGATACATGGCGAAATGAGATCTATTCTTTTCACTAAGCCATTAAAAATGTCTGTTGCACGCCATAAAAAGCACGTGCAGTACGGTACCAACGTTGTGTGGGCACATGCATAGACTTATTTGTTCTTACCAAGGTTTTGGCTTGGAAATTCCCGAAGAGAGGCGGGAAAAAGGAGTATTCTTCTGATCTCATTATGATGGTCTTTCTGTAATATCAAACAAGGCACTAACGCCGCAATTTTAAGATCAGGGACTTCACTTTATAAAAGTACGGGAGCGTATGCTGCCAAGCCCTTAATCTTTAGCAGAAAGGCCTCTGGCTTTGAGGCATGAATTCGGTACACGTAGAGCAAATTAAATTCATTGCAACCCTCATTTTCGTGTGAAAGAGTAGACTGACCTGCAAGGAATTTCAGAGTGTAGCTGTATGGACATTGTTTATTAATGTGAGCTTGTATCCTCTCAAGGTTTGTTTTACCAGCTAAGATTTAATGCCTAGTCTCTATTCCCAGTAAATTTTGTCACGGTGTGTAATATAATGTGTCAATTTTTTTCCCACTAGGTATCATTCTCCATGTGTGATTATTCATAACATAACACCTAAGCAAATGAAAGTAATTTAGCTGTAACTGAAGAGCGTCTTTTTTTCCCCAAACTCCAGCAGTTCGAAGAGTACTCTGAATTATATTTTTTTTCTGTAATAAGTATAGGAAAGTAGTGTAAAGGTATTTGTTCTTTATGTGTAAATTTACCTCAGATGATGCAAGTCTTGAAGGAATCCAGATTACACCCCATCCTTTTTTTTGTATTTTTGGAATGGATAAATATTATAGGATTGTATAGACTATCTGAAATTTAAACGCCGCTTAACATTTTTCAGCGACAATGCATGTATATACGGAGTAGTCTACGGAGCGTTGAAAAACACTCTTCAACTGTGCTTGTAAATAATAATTTAAAAACCTAACACTTATATAGTGCTCATTCCAATGGCAGGTTTTGAGTGCTTACCACACTGACATACCTACAAATTAATTCATCTTCTCAACACTCACATTTCTCTCTCTCTCTCTCTCTCTCTCTCTCTCTCTCTCTCTCTCTCTCTCTTTTTTAACGTCAAATCAACATTAAGTTATCCAGAGCAACCCACCTCATCAAATTTGAGCTTCTCGTAAAAGTGTGAGTCATCTGTTGGAGTCTTGGTTGATGCTGGCGCCAGATTTGGCGTTACCTCCTCATACTGATGGCCAGCATGGGTACAACCTGGCTCTGGGTAGAGGATGCAGAGTTACACATACAGAGACTAGGAAGGACAGATACATACTCTATAACATACTCTATTGGAGGGTAATAGGGGCCATACATGACACAGGTGTGCCATGAGATCAGCCTGTGCATGGCAATGTGCGTGTTCTGGTCTATATGTGGGTGTACACGGACGGCGCAAGCCCTGCAGAGGCTGGGCACAGGTCAAAATGAAAACAAAACGTAGGCCTGAGATTGGCCAGTATAAATTCTGTCTGCGCCAGAAATTTGGCTGGGGCTAGCTTGTTTGTGTGTTCTTTTGCGTTGAGCTGAATGCCAAAATTAATGTGTGTGTGCGCACCTATTTCAGCGCAGAAGCCATTGTTTAGACCAGAACTTCTTTCTCTTCATCTGTGCACAAGTTTCGCGGGCCGGCCTCAAGGTAATCTAAAGGCATATCCTTCAAGGCATCAACCAAGGCAAAATTATGCCGTGTATGACCGCCTTAAGAAGTAGGAGGGGAAGAAGGGTGGTGTAATTTGCTGCCTGGACAGATGATAGGTAGGCACTGCTTCATGAAAGAACAGGTCCAGTAGAGCGCCAGCAATGTAGTGCAGGCCTAATTTTCTTATAGCCAGTCACACTGAGACTTTCTCTTTACTGTCTGGCTACACCAAATAACGGATATGAGATAAAGCTCAATGTGTGTACTTTTATTAAGTAAACACTGTTTTAACCTCGCATTATTCTGGCTTCAGATATAGTTGTTGAAAGTGCCAGGAGTAACTCAATGCCATGGCAGAAAATCGCGATTGAAGAACTGTTTCTTTTACACTCATCTGACATGCCTCGCAAAAAAAAAACAACAACTGAAATTTATCCACAATTATTGACCATTTCCCCATAAAATCAGTGTTATTGTGTATAGAAATGATTTTACTATCGATTTGCGCAACAAACAAAGAATTTGTTACTGGATGGCCGTATTTGCCTTCACAGCCTGATATCTCAGTTCCTAGACTGTCTAGTTTAATAACATAAACTACATTTTGACTAGCTGCAAGACACTAACTTGCTTCTAATAACAGCAGAACCTTGGAAAGAACGGGAGACAATCTTTAGAGATCGGTGGCACAACTCTGATGATTTTCTACTTCATTATTTTGTTTTTCTCCCCTACTCTTCGCTCCATCACGCCATATACATACTAGTATACCGACTACCACAGTCACTCGTTCATAGGTCCTTCTTTACAGTGTTGTCGATAATGCATGCATACACTTTAAAATTCAATTCAGGTTTATTTCCAAGATGTCGTTGGAACATCACATGGATATAAGACACATACATAATAAGATGGCAGAGCAGTCAACATGGTAAGACAGTGTACACGTTCAATAACCAGGAAAGAATAACTTAAAGTCATAGTACGTACATCCAGATAAGGAATGGGTTTTGACGGTGAATTAGATAGACAAGTCAATTATTAGGTGGGAAAATTTTCCCAACCCCACAAGACGTTGTTTTGCATTAGAGTTTATCAGTTGGTTTGCTTTAAGTGTGTTAGGGTTTTCGAAGAAATACCGTGGAATATATTTTTTTCTGCTTTCAGATAGATAACCACACTCAAAAATATAATGGAATTCATCCCCCAGTATATTTTGGTGGCATAAGGGACATATCCTTTCATGATGGGGAATATTAAGCCAACGCCCCTGTTCAACTGGTAGCCTATGATTAGACATACGCAGTTTGCTAAGAGAAACTCGAAGTTTAAATGGTAGGATATCCAAATAGGGTTCAGAGTAAAACTGTTCTTTAAACATTTGGTAAAATTTGCCCTTACTAGATTCAGAAATTTGAGTTTGCCATTCCTGTAGAAACTGATCTTTGATACGTTGTTTAATATTGTTTGTTAGTGCTAAGGGGGTCAGACTGGTCAGGGTAAGACTATTAAGTGTATAACCTAATTTGTTCAGGGACGCCTTAATATAAGAAAGATATGGTGAGGAGTACATTGAGTGTTGGTGAATTTTAAGTAGAGCTAACATCATCCTGGAAGTAAGGTGGGTTATATTACTAGTATTTAGTTTTATCCAGTATGAAAGGGCTCGTGTCATGACATCAATGTAAACTGGGAAGGAACCAGTTTCCCCGTACACCATGTAGGAAGGAGTTGAGAGCTTTACGTTAAGGATTCTTTTCAGTGTTTGTAAGTAAAACTTCTCAATTATTTGTAGGTTCTCAAAACAAAATATTTCGGCCCCGTATAGAAGTATAGGCTTAACTACAGTATTAATCACATGTAACTGACAACTGACTGAGAGGTTCAACTTTCTAGCTTTTTTGAGTATGCTATACACAGCTCTTCGAGCTTGCTTCACATTATGCTTCATAGCATTAATATAGCGTCCGTTTTTGCTGTAAACCAAGCCAAGATATTTGAAGGAGTTTACTTTTTCAAGAAGACATCCGTCAATTTTTATGTCCATTTTTTTTTTTGGTCACGGCCAAACACCATGATTTTGGACTTGCTTGCGTTTACTTTGAGCTTCCATATTTTGCAATATTCATTAAAGATTTGTAGTGAGTACTGGAGGTCGGCATCTCATTTCGCAAATAGTACAGTATCATCAGCGTACAGCAAAAGAAATAACTGGAGCATTGTCTCAGCGTTCGTTGGGTCAATGATCTCTACACCGTTACAAGCTCTCTGGATAATTACGTCTTCAAGGTCATTCAGATATAGAGCAAAGAGTAAGCATGAGAGGTTGCAGCCCTGCTTTATACCTATATTCGAGACGAAGCAATCCGATTTGTTTGCTCCCAGTTTTATATAAATTTAAATAAATTACGCTACCAACCTAGCGATCTCAGCAGCCCATGAGGTTCACTTTTTCACATTTTCCAGCGTTTCCAAACCTTGCTGTTCATAATCATCTGCACCGGTATGCTTCGAGCGGATGTGTTTTGACCACATAATCATAATATATTCTGTCGTCCTGACGGAGATAGTAAATTTTCAAAATTTCACCTCTATATCTAAGTGTGTCGCACTGTCATCTTAACAAGAGTTTGCCACAAGTGAGTAAGCCAGGTATTAAGTGTCTATTTTTTTTTTCTAAACTTTTAGACAAGACTTTTTGGTGGGGATACTTCCGAAATTCCAGGCAAGGCCAAGACTTTGGTAGCCATGGGTAAACATCTGAAGCATTTTTGAAGCTCAAATGAAACCGGGGGTAGTTTTGGATTATTGTTTACAACTAGATTTGTTGAAAACAATCAACAGAAGGACACTTGGGAGTCATGACCCAATTGTGGCTTAGCCTCTTTAGAGTGCCAGGGAGTCAAAGGGCCGAAACACTTGTTAGACTGGGGTATCTTCCTCTGAAGATCTTCTGTTGCCTTGCTCTCGGAGTAAGAGGGTTTTCTTTTTTTTTCTTGAGACATAATAAGACTGATGTGCTATGAGCTATTTCTATCCACATGCTTACCCGAGAACCTTGCAATGCAGAATGTTGCCTGCTAACGGCACATAGCAAAGATAGGCTCTTTAGCTTCTGACCAGCGTTTGATTCAGTACAGAGGCTCGAAGGAAAGTTTACTTCAGAAGATATGCTATAGTCCTGATTTCTTCACTATTATGTACAAATTTGCTTCGCGAACATGTATAAAGTTCCTTTCATCCTAGAGTGTAGAGAGAGTGAAAAAGACGAAGAACGGCTCGTTGACTATACACTACCCCGNATTTGGTCGGAATCAAAAGCTACCTGTAATTCGTTGTAGAAATTGAATGCATTGATTTACAAGTCTGTATGCTGTCTAAAGGCCGTGACATTCTTATGACATTCTACTTCCTCTTTCATCTATTAGTGTCTTTCTCTGCATACATAAAAAAAAAAAAAAGAAAAACTTACGTTACAGCGTTATTTCACTTCCCGGTGCTTTTTTTTTTTGTTTGTTTCATACATGATAGTTCAAGCGTTGGCTCAATAAACTTAAAAGATAAAATCTTACAACTTCAATTGCCCACGCACATACATCCTTCATTTGACGTTTTGATGATGTCTCTGTGCTTGGTGGACTGTGGTGAAATAAGATTTCCCTAAAAAAAAACATTAGAATTAATGACGTGAACCCACAGCCAATGGATCTAGCTATACTATTCGAGACTGAAATAGACATCTATTCCCTTGTGCGATGAGGTCAAAGTCGTATCGTGATGTTCCGTAGTGTATTCAGCTTCGTTTGATTTACATTACAACGAGAACTTAGTTCCATTTGATGCGACATGCGAGCCCTGGAACCGACTCTGACGATTTATCCCGTCCATTATCTGTTTATACAATCTTTCCAATATCGTTTTCGAGGCCCTTATCCAAGGATCGATTAACACTGAAAGTTCGAGATATTTTTTCAACATGGACAATACGTTGCAGCACCCTAACTGCTATTAGATCTATATCTATTCCGTGGCTCATCTATACTCTTCGATATAGGAGGTTCATCCCTAACCCTCAGAATTAGTCCCAGATTCGGTATGCACAAGATTTATACAAGAAAAAAAGGCAATATCATAAAATTTGTCTTTAATGAATGATCTCTCTCTCTCTCTCTCTCTCTCTCTCTCTCTATCTATCTATCTATCTATCTCTCTCTATTTCTCTATTTCTTCTAAACTTACTAAAATCAAATCTAAACTTAACAGACAGGCTAGCGAAGTACGTGACCGGGTGCAGGTGCCTATTATCTCCATACAAAGAGGTTGACGCACTACTGTGAACATTCAAAAAAAAAAAAAAACAGGAAAAACAAGAAGACATAAGAGACACAGAGAAACAACGAATAACGTAGAATGGCTTCGATATGCAGCAAGTGTTTTATCAATGTCATCTAAGTTTAACAACAGGTTTATTAACACACTCAAGTACTATAGTTTGTTTCACGAAAAAAAAATCGGCATTTTTACGTAATAACTTTAGTATTTATCAGCCGACTTTCTAGTTTTGTATGTCGCGGTTTAGCAAGTAGTCTTAATAGCGACTTTTGTTCCAGGTCGGTCAGTACCGTTTCAACCATTTTTTTTTCTCTTTGTCTCTGTGATGAATATTAATGTGTGTGCATAGAGTTTACAGTTTTACAGTAACGAGACTATACTGTATCATATCTAAGTGATATATTGGTCATATCTCGCTATGCTGTAAAACTTCTGTCAATTCAGTCATAAGGAGTGGAGCTTAGGTACCCATTCTGTAGCGACCTACTTACAAACATCGGACAGAACCCGATTTTTTAATTCTATCAAGGCATCATATCCTATGGCTTAATAAATTCTTGATGATGCAGGATGGCTAAATGTGATTTCAATTATTCCTTAAAGTAATAACCCACATTTTTTTAAATCTTTAAATGATGATAAAAATAAAACGTGCTTGATTTTAACTTGACACCCTGCCTTTTTTTGAAGTGCCTTGTGGTGCAGAATCATAAAATGTCGAGTGTCTTTCTTATCCTCGTATGAACGTGGGAACCCTGCCAACCAGCTGGACAAGACACTTTACGACAGAAATGGAACTTACTTGTGCATGTAAAGGCGGAGTGGGGGCCTTTACCAGGTGGATCTGCCGCAGAGGTTACTGCTGGCTTCGGAGCTGGCACTGGCAAAGTTGCGTTCTTTTTTACACTCCGCGGTGGGGGCAGGCCAGGAGGGACCTTAGTCGTTGGAAAGACAAAGTTTGTATTATATAAATGTGGAAATGTGGATAAGTTAAAAGGGAGTGAAAAATTGAGGCTTTTTTTCCTCTCGGTACATTCTCCTCTCTCTCTCTCTCTCTCTCTCTCTCTCTCTCTCTCCTCTCTCTCTCTCTCTCTCTCTCTCTCTCTCTCTCTCTCTCTCTCTCTCTAACTGCTGCTGTTTTGTAGAGAATGAAGATAATGGTAATTATAATGATGAGGTTTCGTGATGATAATGTAGCAGTTGTAGAGATGATGACTGAAATTAGTTACTGAGAGCAGTGGTTGTACATGGGCACATCTTTTTTTCAAATCAAGATGACGATGATGAAGATGGTAGTGGCGTGGTGGCGGTGTTGCTGTTGCTGCTGCTGCTGCTGCTGCGGCTGCGGGTGGTGATGATGGTGTGGGATGGTGGTTGTGGTGATGTTAGTGATGGTGATGTTGCTGCTGCTGCTGCTGCTGCTGCTGCTGCTGCTGCTGCTGCTGCTGCTGCTGCTGCAATGACGAAGGTGGTGGTGGTCGTCGTAGTAATAAAGTGATAACATACCGATGGCGAAGTCGCTGCTTTAGTGAGTTGGTCCACTTTCTTGAGTAATTTCTGAAATTCATCCTTGGTAACGTAGAATTTGCCTTCGCTCGGACTGACATTCATGGCTAACAAAGACAAGAAAACGAGCACAGTTTAATTCCTCTTGTTACTGGTGAAAGCCACTAAAACGTGACTAGGCTATCCGAAACAAGGTTTGGACCTGCATCAATCACTAACATGTGGATGGTTCTGAAACATTTATAAAAGCAGTGAGACACAGGTGTTGTTGTTGTTTTTTTTTCTGTGTTTGTATGTTTGTTTGAAATAGATTTTAAAATGCCTTTTCAGCACAATAAGACTATCCTAGACAAAGCTTATACCCCGGCATATCGCCAATAAATGGATGTCTATGAACAAGGTTGGGGAGAACTGAGATCATGTGAACGCAGTTCGTGAACTTATACGTTCACTTCAAGTGAACTTGATCTTAGCCTAATTCTTATTGTGGATGAACTGATGTAGATCCTGTAGATCTGAACTGCAGCTATTTTGGGTGCCTGATCTGAACTTTAACCCTCGTGATGCGGTGATAGTATATAATATGCTACGGTGCGCTTGCTACCGTTCAGTGCGGCGATAGTATATATACTACGCATCGCTCAACCAACCTCTGCCTGAGGTAATCATCTTTATGCAGCCGCGTATTCCTTGCAACGGGTCCTAACCGTCAGGTTGTATCGCTGATCCGCTATAGTATTTAACATTTGTAAAACTAGGTCACACAGCCAGCGAGCTGCATAGCGCGCGGTCAGCTAGCGCAACTAGTGTTCATTTTATTCCAAAATATCAGTTCAGTTCCCATCTACCTCGAAAATCAGACCCGAATGCCATTTTTTTAAAGACCAAGGGGAACTGATCAAACAAATCTGCTCCTTAATTTCAGGTTACAGGCCTGTAATTGTGTTTTCACTTTGTGGTCCTACAAACTTAGGGGGTATATTTCATCCCCCCTTTTCCCTCTTTTGGCATGCCCTGCTTCCAGTAATAAGGGCTCCAGGGGGGAAATTTTGATATCATGGGAATCTGTGTCCATTTTACTTTATTTTACCAGGCACTGTTTAGCCCTGGGCTGGAACTGCCAGGTCAAGGGTGTGCTCAGGCGGAAGAGGAGGGGTTTGGCATTGACCAGTGAAAAATGTAGGCTCTGTTTACAAATAGCAACCAAGCTTAAAATTTCAATGGGCTTGCTAGGATTGGGTAAGTCTTAAAATTTGGGCCACATAATAAGCTTCAATCTGGTATGAGTCTGGGTGAAAGCTAAAACTTTGGGTTCAGAGGGCAGCTCAAAATGTTAATATAGCCCATAGAGGAAAAAAGGGTCCAATCCTATTACAGGTCTGTAACCTGTAACCAGAACTGAGAAAAACTTGATCTAAGGGTTATTTCCCCTTAGTGAACTTGTCGTAGCGATAACTAAATAAAGAGAACAAACAAATCACCCGAAATCGGGGTCACCACCGGCACTGTGAGCGAGCACAGAGTAAACGCCTTGGGCAAAAATGGGGCGGAGCCAATACATGCAAACATTACAGAACTGAACTTGACCTGAACTGACTTTTTTGGTGAACTTACCCAACCCTGCCTCAGAAATACTTCGAAAGTTACACAAGAAGAAATCCGCCACTCTTTCGCACCAAGAAACAAAGACTGAATTTCTGGAACATCCTGCCGGCGTAGGGAACAAGAAATCTAGATTTATATGTCAGTATGATGTCACTTAAATTATATTACAGTGGACAACGGTTGAAACAAAAACGTTAAACCGAAACTTCCATTAAAACGAAAGGAAGCTAAAAGCACCGCTTTTTTTCCTTTCTGAGCTTCCTCTGTTAGCTTCGTTTAAACCCAATCATCCCCGTTTAATCTAGGGGAATTCGTTCTAATTGTTGTCGACTGTACATAATCTAAACTTATTGCTGCATCACATGACTGATATACAGTAGGATCTTGATAAAGAGTATGCCATTCATGTACGGTAGAAGTATACTCATTGTCGAGATACACTTTATATCAAGATCCACCTGATTAATGATATGAGAGGATAATAATAAATCCGCGTATGTGAAATTCATAGCTAAAGAGAAGGTATACGTAATTTTTACATGTATTTATTACATGATTCCATATGAAATACCTCTCTTCCAAACTTTACATATCATCATGGTGCCTCCTCAATCCATTCAGAGCTTCCATTTCTACCGTAAAATGTAAATGATGGGCGCGACTTGTCTGTTAGAACAACATATTTAGCAAATCAGTACAGTATATAGACGTCAGCAATTGTTGAGTCATTTTCCGTTATCTGCTTATAAAGTTTTTTGGTTTTTTTTCATGCAAAAATGTGCATATCACTTCCTTGTTGTTGTCTTCCATACAACCACCATGCCAGATCTATCCAAGTAGGAACAGTTTCATAGCAAAGGTTTATAC
>JAWQUT010000028.1:1730670-1736475 GCA_033807755.1 Ellobium chinense | reverse complement strand
TGTGTGTGTGTGTGTGTGTGTGTGTGTGTGTGTGTGTGTGTGTGTGTGTGTGTGTGTGTGTGTGTGTGTGTGTGTGTGTGTGTGTGTCGTTTTCAAGTACATGAATATTAATCATGATGATAAGCATCCGTGTTTATTTACCTACGTTATAAGATAATTCTAATTGACTCAACGCAGACAATGTTTTATGGGGTTATTTGGATATTCGCATTTACTCTTGTTGATAGCTCTTGTGTTTTATTGTTGTTGTTACTTTTTTCTTTTTCTTCTTCTTTCATTTCTTCTGTTTAGCGTCATTATTTGTATTATTGTTGTTGTTGTTACTATTGTAATAATAGCAATGGTTGTTGTTGTTGTTGTTGTTGTTGTTGTTGTTGTTGTTGTTGTTGTTGTTGTTGTTAAGACATGTGTTTATGGAATTTGTAGTCTGTAGACATGGCAAACGATCCACCAATCGGTAAAGTGCAAAATAATCTCAGTACAAAAAAACAAATTTTAATCTGTAAAGTTAAAATATGGAAACACTCCAGAGGGTCAGAATGACACAATAAGATGTTTTTTAATCAGCTAGTCTTTGTCATCAGGTGACGCAACTTAAGTGTTAATAAATTATGTGGATTGCAAATTTGGATGCACCGGTTCTGCTATCTTGAAGAGGCATCCTCGTTTCAATGATTGCAGCAGTCGTCATGCAAAAGACCGAAATGAGGGGAGTAAACGTCTTCTCCAGGGCGTCTCGTGCTTTAGACAGCTGGGTGGGCAACCTATACGAAGTGTTTAGAGGGGCATCCCCATCCCCTCCCCATCTTTGTTTGCTATGTCATGCAGAATTGGTAAAGTGACAGCTCCATCTTCATTTGAAGAACGACACAGATTTTCTACCTTTCCGTAAATAAACTCTTTCAGTAAAGTTTTTCCATTTCACCACCTTTCCACTTCTTTGCAGGGAAAAAAAAGGAGGTTTTTAACCAAAATCATTGTCAAAGCTACCCAGCCACCACCAGCAAAAGAATGAGAACATTGTCTTGAAATATTTGAATAAGAAAACGGTTCACGATTGGTATACACTGACATCATGTGATTAATCTAGTTCAATATTATTCGTTTTGCTCCCACTTCGGCGAGGAGAAGGCAGAACTGAAAAGATATGCTAATGTATGAAATACCGAACAGCAATACTGTGTAGAAGATGGCACCCTTCAAACAATTTTTGTTTCCGCGCACCCATGAAATATTATCCGTGATCATTGTCTTTTTAGACATTTTCATCTATTCCGCATTTTTTTACTTTCAAGAGTCATTTCAATAAGTAATTTTTGCAATAAAAAACAACTTGAGCTGAACTGGTTCATCATACACTCAATGGAACATGCCCACCTTGGACTGTATACAGCGCATTTCAAGACAAACATGGATGCTGCAAACATAAGAAATCCAAAGAGGATAAAAGATGAATATTATATTATTATCATTCTGTGTCCATATTCAGGTGACCCATTAGCACAGCTGAAAACTGAACCATCTCTGAATCAGTGGAAGATGGAGCAAGCCCGTCAGCACGCTTGGAAGGAATATAAAGATTCTTTATCCCTCTTCTTTCGCTTGCCTCCTAATAAATTAATAGCTGCTCTTTCCCTATTTAAAATAAGAGAAACCATTTATTTTTTTTAATTAAAAGATGTGGTTCTTGTTATCGTAAGATACAGAACTACGTGTACGATAGTTTGTCTTGCTTCTTCTCTCAGAAATTGTTGCTCACCTTGCCCAATGAGTAGAGCCACCACTGATCTTCTCCCACGCTCCATTGTGTGCCCCTAAGCAATGACCCATCTACAAAAAGTAGCGCCTAGGGCAAGGAATGCATTGTGACCTTGTGCAAATGCCCAACACCCATCATTTAATAACTTTACCATACTCTGGACCCAGACCTTACAAATCAAGTGCCTTAATCTTTGTATTAATAAATTATGAGACTCATAAAAATAAAATCTGCACCCTCCTTACTTGGAAATTGCTCCGCGATTTGTAGGTGGTTGTCCCAACACTAATTTTACCTGATAAATTTATAAATATTGTTCAACAGTCTAGCCATCCTAGTCCTGCTAAACCATGACAATCAAGGACAGATCAAAATTATTTTCTAACTGTGCGAGGATGGCGTGTATGACTTACTAAAACCAGCTTATGGTGCCCCCTGCAAATGGTGTCCAGGATTTGTGCCATCCCTGCCATACCCTAAATACGCCACTGCCCCTACGCCACATTTCCAAAGGAGTTTTGTTTGCTTCACAACTCCAAAAACTTTAAACCGGGCACAGTCTCCTTCCGCCTGACCATTTCTGAGAAAACACCCCTGAACTGTTAAACTGTCACCGTGCGTACGCCGCCATTACAAGTGCTGTGTGGCGTCATAAAGCGAAAGAGAAAAAAACCAACAGATGATTGGTACTGACGGATGTACAAACCGTCTGAAGCAACCTTCTGCTAGGTAGCTTTTTAATGTCACGTATCAGTAGTATCACGAGTAAGGACTGCGGCTCTCGGGGTGAATGTCCCGACATTCCAGAGGTATTTTCTTCAAAAATTGTGCGACGAAATTAAATTATACACGAAGTTATAATTTTAATTTAAAAAATCATGTGGACTTATTAGGCTGGAAAGCAAATGACTACACCTGTCAAGAATTATTAGTGCAACGAATTAGAGACAGTGGAAGAGACAAATGATGGTGACTGACACTGTGTAGAAGAGATGAGGGCGCTGAGCCTTAAGGGGGAAAGCGATAGGACATCAATACATTTTAAATGATATACTAGCCAAACATTCTGGGCATTACAGAGATTAGTTCTTATTCTTTCCCTTTGGCAGGCTCCTCTTGGGTTTGGCAGGGCTGAGCATCTGTCTGTGTGGGGTCGTGTTGGTGATCTCCTGCACTTTATACTTCAGCGGGACATCATGGCGGGTAACTATTGGTTATAGACTTCTGTATTCTCTTTCCATTTCTATCATTTGTAACCCAAATCTTTGTGAGTTGCTCCCATGGATAACCAAATATGCTCTGATCATGCAGCTCCAAGTTAATTTGCATGTCTTTTTGAGCTTCAGAGGTAAAGTTAACTGAGAGAGAGCAAAGCACGAGCATGACATTTTGAGTCTGACTGTCCAGTAGTTTAGGCAGAGAGGGCCCTACCTCACCTTTGTATACTCTTGCCAAAATGAAATAAAATGACCACGTATTTTATTTCCTTTGATGCTAGAATTTGCTTCCCAGGAGCCTTCGTGCAGGCCATATGATGAAGGAAAGTGAAAGGCTGAATACAGGTTGGATCACGAATAAAAATTTTTAATATAAACAATTGTGTCGCTTCACAGTAATGCTCTGATAACAAGGAAGACATCTCTTTCTTTTTTTTTTTTTAATTATCAGAAGCACATGTAAGTTCTTTGGCAGTGTCTTCCACACATTTCACCTCTACAGCGCTCCGAGGCTTCCTGGGGGAACTCTGGCCCTCACATTGCTTGTGTTCCCTGCAACATGCTTCAAGAGGACCTGGACCAGCCAGATCACCTGCTTTGGAAACTGGAGCGTGTACTGAAGGATGATATGCAGATGTGCTGTGCTGACAATTCAGACCAGATGTCTGCGCTGCTGGAGGCGGTAAGAAAAAGAGACAATATGTTGATAACGAACACTTTACACCTGACTTGCGTAACATTGCAGTTTCATACAAAAAGGATAACAAGAACAATATACTAGGCAGTAACACTTAAAGACAGGCGGACATGATATCACTAGGAAGCTGAGAAAAGAGAGTTATGCTATCCACACTTTTCCTCCCAATCCCTCATTCCAATTACCGGAACGGTCATTTCGGCTGCGAAAAGAGAGAAAGAGAAAGGGTGGAGGGAGAGGGAGAGAGAGAATGGAAAGTAGCTATTGATATTTAAAGAGGAGGAGACGAGAGGAGGTATTACCCCCTCTCCTATAAGAAATACCTATTTTCATCACTCTCTCCTTTCTCTGTTCTTCTCTTTCTCTCCCCTTCTCCCTCTTTCTCTGTCATGATGTGGTTCTCTTTTCTTGCTCTCATACGTCCTTTCTTTCTCCGATTTCTCTCTGACTCTGAGAAAAAAAATAGAAAGAAAGATTACGCTTTCTTTAGACTAGGAGCGTGTTGGAAAAGAGGGTGTTTGAAATCTTGTAGCTTATACATATCCTTACCTCCTTCCAACCATTCCCTGGGTTAAGTGACCCCCCACCTTCTGCCTGATGAAGTGAAAGAGAGACAGAGAGACAAAGGAGAAATAAAAGAAGGAAGTAAACCAAAACTATTGAGATAAGGGAAGATAAAGAAGTGACAGAGAAAGAGAGTAAGATAGAAAGCGATGAAAAATATATTAAGTTAGTAATTCCCCTTTTATGATGCCTTTTCAACCATCGTTCTTTTGCTCAGAGCATGCGAAGACAGAAAGAGAACAGAGGTAGGTTCAATCTTTTATATTATCATCATTGTTCTCATTGTCATCAACCCATTCATTGCGTTGAAAAAAGGCCTCTATTTTTGTTTTTATCAATTCATCATCTTTGCCTAAGAAATTTCAGAACTGAATTTGTTAGCTTGCTGCTTGATTGGTAGGCCTATATAATGTGAACAAGATGTTGGTATATTAGTATGCGTGTGTGTGTGTGTATGTGTGTGTGTGTGTGTGTGTGTGTGTGTGTGTGTGTGTGCGTGTGTGAGAGAGAGAGAGAGAGAGGGAGAGAGAGAGAGAGAAGAGAAAGAGAGAAAGAAAGAGAGAGTAACAGAGAGAGGGAGAGAAGTGTGTCCTGCGTGTTTGTATGTGTTTTTCCACCAAAAGCTTCACAAGTTCGGGCTTTGAAGAAAAGACTCGGACCGTCTTATAGCACAGTGTAGGTCAACAACTCTGTAAGTGTAACATTAACCTGCTGCAATTAGTCCGGTTGCAGGCTAACAGATTTATTGTTAGACCCTGGAAGTAGGGTACTACTAATGTTTTCTTGCTGTTTTTTTGGTCAGCAGAGATATCTTGATCAAGAATGCGTTTGGTCCCACTCTGTAACTATTCGGTATTTTTTTCTACAGCCATTTACGTATCAACGGTTAAGATATCGGTACCAGTACAAATGATAAGTATCGTGTGGTCTGACATTTACGCCAAAATAATATTCAATCGATATGTTGGAGGACCCCTTAGGCATTCATGTTGTCACTGAACATTTAAAATAGTAACATTTGTATAGTATTCGTTTATGTGACATTGCCACCGATACTTTTCATTTCCAGATTCGATTATTATTTAATCAAGCATGAATACATATTGAACCGTTTTCTCGGCCAAAATAGCACGGTTGAGGTTCAGTGCAAACAGGCCTGACCATAATAGTTTTATTTATAATTCAACAATACTATAACCTTTCATTCAGAAATATTTATTTGGAGTTTCCGAAGACCACTGTTTCATAATCATTGATCTTCATTGTTATCACTATAACTGTTGTTCAATTACGAGAACGCATGATATGCAGAAGCATAGAATGAATTACCTTCATCAAAATCATCATCATCATCATCATCCATCATTATCAGCATCATTTCCGGTGTCGTGCTCTGATGGCAGACCGTTTTAAAAAGGGTTCAGTGCGTGCTTAGTCAGCTCATTACCTACGCCAAAGAAAATTCAGGGTTTCCTCCGAGTTTGTTGGTTAGCTTGATGGTTGGTTCGTTCGCCTGTATGAACAGAATACCTCAGAAATACAAGCGTACGTGCTAATCTAAATAAAGT
>JAWQUT010000028.1:1718170-1728170 GCA_033807755.1 Ellobium chinense | reverse complement strand
TTTCCCCTGAAAAAGGGGTATCGAGTCTGCTTATCGACGGAGCATAGACTATACGGCAGCGGAGATGATCAGGAGGCGCCGGAGGATATTATGTCATTATTGTATAGTCTGGTTAGAGCAGAACAACATGAACAAACAGTGGACAACTGGAGTTTTTGGCACTGATTGTTATGCTTGGGAAGAAAATTATACTGTGAGATGATTAGCTCCACTTGGTGGAAATTTAGACAATAGGTGTTTCAAACATCTAATTTAGCTAGGCCTATGCTCTAAGACAGGGGAAATTCTAGTTAAACGTAGCTACTCAACATTGAAATTTGCTAACCTGTTGTGATCCAAGTGTACGACTGTATGTCGTAAACAAAAATGCGGAATATAGCCTCATTTTTCGACAGTGAGGGACACTTTTTGTGAAGTAATAATCTTGCAATATGACATGATATCCAGATAAGTTGTATTGGGTGATATGCTGGGTTTTGTGAAACGTTTCTTGAAAGGTTAGCTATCTTCCAGAATATCATTAATACTTTGTCTTAGACAAGTTAATTAGATAATAATTATGTCCATTGGCATTGGTGAAGGTCGATGTGAATCCACACGGAGGGCAATAATATCATGTTTCATGAGTAATAAACGGAACATGAAATTTCTTTTCAACAGCATTGAGTTAGTCTATAAAGATGGAGAACGTGTGCCACCACAGCCATAGAGTAGTTGTACATGTATAAATTGAATGTTCGCAAACTAGTTCAGTTAGATCTACTGTAGCTTTCCACAGTATTTTACTATCTCAAGTTGTCACTCTTCGTGAACTTTTGTTTTTAATTTTACGTTTCACGCCAAAAGTAAGATCGATGGTCTGATTAGGTATGTGAGGGTAAATGAAGGATTATTATGGTATTGGCTGCCGCATCTTTATTCTCACATTTCCTTCTTTTACCTTTTTTTTNTTCTTTCTTTTTTTTTCCTTTTTTTTTTTTTTTGGCTTCGATTGAAAGCAAATGCCTTCCTCAAGAGTTACATCTTGCTGTACTGATTCAACAGTACGAAATTGAATAGGAAGAAGAATCCATTTCAACTTTAATACAAACTCAGTTAATCTATAAATATGGACTTGGGATGCTCCCTTTCTCTATTCCTTCGTTATTGTAGGTCATAGAAGATCCAGATTTTCAGGATAGAGTAAAGATGTTCCTAACTGCGTTTTAGTCGGGTAAAATGGGCAACATACCACTTCTCTTATTTTTTTCTTCTTTAAATTTTTTTTCAGTATGGGTTAATTTCGATTGCCCTTTGTGGTCATACTTTTTACTGGAGTCTCATGCATTCATCTATGATGCCTTTCTATGAGCTAGGTATTCTATCACCTCTGGTGCGTTGCCTGTCTGTTTCGCTTTGATAATGGGGTATGTAGACGCTCGATCTCAGCCATCTTGCTCCCATTCGTAAAATGGGGAGTTAGTATTGTAAAATATAAATGAAAGAATAGGTTGGGTATTTGATAGAATAAATAAAATAAAATGCTCTACTTCCTCTCACGCGTTCATATTGTGTTGTTCTCTCCAGAACCACTGTTTATGACTGATTCGTTGGTCACATGTCACTTCAAGGCAAAGGATGACTATCTGGTGGAGCATGCTAGAGGAGTAGAGGTCCTGGAGGACGAGAGTGGCCTCCGAGTGACCAAGACTGGCTTCTACTTCATCTACAGCAGCATCCAGTTCAGGCCGGACTCTGTCTACCGATGCAAGGACTTCAAATACCAGGTGAGCACTGGAAGGATCTTATACCTGTCTCTTTTAGCTAGAACCACCAATACTGGCGTTTTGCCACAGGAGGTTCTAAAATGAGTAGAGTTCTTGCAGCTATGGTCCTACTTCCTAAAGAAGTGTTTGGTGACATTCACAGGATGTGTAAACTGACCAGAGAATCTCTCGCTTTGTAATGTCTGTTCAAGCGATGTATGTTCAAATTCATAAATATAAAACTGGCCGTTTCTCTCTCCCCCTCTCTCTCTCTTTCTCTTTCTCTGTTTCCTTCTCTATCTCCTATCTCTCCTTTCTTTCTTCCCCTCTCTTTTTCTCTCTCTCTTTCTCTCTCTCTCTCTTTTCTCTTTTACTCCTTCTCTGATAGTTTTATGGTCTTCAGAAGAACTGTCTAATATAGCGATATCCTCTTCTATCATAAAAAGAGACATCCTAATAGACAACGAGGAGAGCCAGAAAGCAGATCCTCCCCCCNCCCCCACTTTATTTTATGTTTTCACTCGCATCTGGCCTCTTAATTTCAAATTGGATTGTTTTTATCCAAAAACGGTGTATGCTTTCAGTCCTAGTATGTTTTCAATAAATTGTACATTCAGACCTGGGGACACTATGTGTTGAAGATGTCCCCAAACAACCCAGCGGGGACGGGCTGCTTGTTGAAGACGTCCCACACGTGCTGCGATGAATGTGCCAAGGATGATTCGACAAGTTTCACTGGTGAGTACTCAGCTATTAACGTAGCAACACAGGTATGTGCAGCAAAGAATGGCAGAAGACAGAGACCTTTCAAAAAATAAAAAACAACTCCCGAACGGGATGATCTTGAAAATATCATGCACAGTGAAACTGATAGACTATGTGATTTTCAAAAAAGTTTGAATTTCTTGACCCACTTTATGGATTTATTGTGTTGACCCTGGAAAATTAATATGGCAGGTTGTGAGATGTAAACTCATTAAAACAAAATAGAAATAGACTAGTCACATGCTGACAGCTTCCAACGGTCACTTATTAAAGAAAAAAAGGGATTACTAAATTGTTTTTTGTCGATGGGAGAAAAATGCTGTCATGTGCCTATAGGTTTGAACTTCTCTGCTTTGAAGGTGCATGTATGTTCTGTACATAGGCCATCAGAACTCCTTGTAGGAAGATACTTCTGTTAAACCAGCAGTTCAGTCCAACTTGAGAAGGTACTTTGGAAGCGACGTCAATTGGAACTCAGGTACACTTTATGAGGTATTGTTTAATGACAAGACTATACAATTACGGTATCCTAAGCATTCAGTCTTGTTTCTTTAACTGCCTTATCAAGTTTGTCAGAGTCAGGGTCGGAAAGGTGAACGAGCAAGCAGATTCTTGGTTGCACTGGCACATGGATGGATGGATGGATGGATGGATGGATGGATGGATGGATGGATGGATGGATGGTATCAATTTTATTCAAGTGACCAGTCACCAGGCAGATGGATAGTTGACATTTCTAGTTGACAGTAGTTTAATTAGAATGAAAAAAATAATGCCAGGGGGGGAAAGTTGTATTCAGCGAAAGCAGAGCTCCACGAAAAAGTGTTGTTTCACAGTACAGGAGAGTGTCTATAGGAATAAAACGATTTTGTCTTGAATGATAGATATGATACATCTCTATGTTCTTTCTACCATCAGGTGGTGTGTTTCACATGTTAGCAGGGGACATCATCAGAGCTGAAGTTTCAGCTCAGGGACTCGTGTACTTCCGGAAGGAGACGAGCTTCTTTGGCCTCATGATGTTAGGAAATGCAGATACTGTGTAAATTCTTCCAATACTGGCTGCGTTCACTTTGAGGAAACGCGGGAATCGTCAAAAGTTAGCCGCTCCCATTCAAGAGTATCTTCTCCTTTGATGATGCCTATTTTTTCAGGCCGCGTGAGCAGTTTGTCAGGTGTGAACTCTGTCTCACAGAAATAAAAGCAAAGGTCGGTCAGCCTGTCTGCAAAGGTGGTTTAGTGATGCTTGTTATCTAGACTTCGAACGGAATACATTTTGAAATGATATTCAAGTAGCTTCAGCCATTCGGGATGAGCAAGTAGAAGTCGTTCTTGACTACATCGTGCTGATCATATACCCTCATTTTTGGTTTATGATGAAGATGTGCCATGGAACATTGGGTAGGCCTATGGATGATCTCTCTGGGGAAAAAAATAGTCTTAAGTGTTAAACTCTCCTGAACTGGGGGTCTTTGGAAAGTCAGGCATATTTACTATCCTGCCGCTACAGATATTTAAATGCACAATGATGCAAGGATTTAATCAAAATAAACGTCACTCAGTCTCCATTCATGCTGGAGCTGTACTAGATTTCGCTCACCTTCCCAGAGCGTCATTGCTGAACCAAATATTATTTCCGACCATTTCAGTTATGAATTTACTAAAATGTACGAGTCTATAGGAAAAGAACATTCTTAGCTAACCTGTGCTTGAATCAGTGTGTTTTAACTTTAAGCACCTGAAATGCAGACAGTTCCATAGCAGACAGGCGACAGCTCACCTTTGCTCTTGACTCAAACTTTATACGGTATCCGTGAAAACGTTAGCGCTTTTGAAATGGCATGGGAAATTTTCACAGGGTTGGAATCTCACGTTGGCTGAAGCGGTGCCCTCATCACATTCTGGACACGGTACTGATATTCATATATGGTGACAAATTACATTCAGTATTATTTTTTTCATTATTCGTCTGGCTGTGAGCTCATAATGGCAGCATCTTCATCATCATCACCCAAGCCCTTTTGTTGTTGTCTATCACAAGTCCTATCACTATAACAACCACTACTGTTGTTACGACAATAATATTTGCTACATCTACGCCCACTGTTTCTTATATCATCACTACTCTTGTACCAAATACAGTATACAATTGCTATAACTAGTGTTTGCTCTAGATTATATGAGTTAGGGGAGATATTCCCCCTTGTAAAAAATTTGAGGGGAGGGGGATTTGTAAATGTTTAAAGGGCTTTTCGGGTTTTCTCAAGCAGTATCACATTTGGAATGCAGAAAAGAAGGGGAGATCGGCGCGCATACAAGACACTGTCTATGAGGCATTTTGAAATTTAAGGAAATAATCGTGCGATATTGCACAACTACTCCAACACCTCCAACATCACCACCATTATCAACACCATCACCATTGCTACTACTATAATCATCAGCTTCAGTCCATGAATCCTTTGTGTGAAAAGGGCATCGCCATTAAAGGTGTACAAGTTCCATGATAATGTCAGAACGATCTTGCTGCTCATGTTTTAATGAGTTTGCACAGAGCTGATAACGGAGTCTACTGTGAAAAGCAGAACTCAGGGAATGAAATGATAGGTCTGCCACTGTGCGAGAAAACGTGAACATCGATCACTACAGTGATACCCAAAGAAGAGTAGGCGCGAAGTGTTACTGCGTGATTTAAAGTTGCCCTAGTTGCAGATTTCATCTTCAACCTGTGACCTGATAAAGGCATGTGTAAGACACAATTACTTATATTGTTAAGGCTTACTTGGAAACCACAAAAAACGGCAGGTCAAAAAGAGTGCAGTTCAAACCCTGTGAAAAATATTCATTGCTTGAGTCCCTCGTTTTCTCAAAGTGAGCCGAGAGACGTAATCTCAAGGTGATGGCTCCTTCCTTGGCTAGATGGAAGTGTAGCAAATAGCAGCCATGTCTGCTAGTTCACTTTGAGAAGAAAGTACCCGCTGGAGGTCCCTGGGGTGGTAGAAAAATTCCTAATACAGTGGACCATTTTGATGTAGAAATGGTACACGCCCAGAGACGATGACAACATGCCCTGAAATTTGAATTTGAGCAGACTAATGTCCTTATTCCAGAAGAAATAGAAGACAAGTGTATGCCAGAAACATAGATTATGAATATTTCGGTCTTTTTATCTCACTACACTTTCATGTACATAGCTTGATTAAGCACACATCTGGTTCTTTCCATTAAGACTCTGAGAAAAATCTTAATCAAAATTTGTTATGCAAAAGACCACAATTGTCACAGTGACTGGATACTAAGTTCATTAGTTGTGTGTTCGCACTAATTATGAAACTGAGCAAGATTTTCCGTCCATAAACCCACAATGACCTAGAGGGTAACTGTGTTTTCTTGTTGTTGTTATAAGACCGAAGAAAGAAAGTGTGGTGAAGCTACAAGATTTAAAATTTAGCTAGGTGATAATAAAACTTTTTAAAAAATGATTGGCGTTTCAGGAGGGTTCCGACGGCTCTTGTGTCTAAGATGTGTGGAATAGAACGCACCAGCAGTGAAGCTATGACGAGGTCTACCGTCTTTTTAAACAAGAATGGAGCCGCCCTAGTCCTGTGGCCGTATGCATATTCCTTGCGTTAATTAACGTATTGCGTCAACTCCAGTGAACACCACTAATTTTTTGGGAGTTTCCCGTGGTTACCGCAGTGCGTTAACTAACGTAAGGATTATGTATACGGTCACTAATCACCACAAGCTCATGAATATTTGTGGACGGGGCAGAAGTCGTGGCACCAGTTGACGAAATCTCTTGATAATCGGTTTCAATGTGCATGTGGTTAAATCCACGCCCATTGAGTCAAGGCCCACCCTCAAATTGCTCAGAGAAGATGGAGCCGGAATTGCAAAGGGCAAAATCACTGAATATGCGCTGTGAAACAAATAGACTAGATATAGATCTAATATATGTATATTATTCCGAGTTTTTGGACCAACGGTGGTCTTATTTTAAGAATATATTTATAATCTCTTATCTGAGAACTTATCTGATCTGGTACCTGATACACAGATACGTCGATTTCCACTTAGGTAATAGCATCAGCATCGGCTCATATGGTTTTACAAGAAGTAGGTCAATCTGAGAGGTTTGAATGATAACTGTCCTCTCTCAGGGTAACAATCCCAAGTCATTATTGCAAAGTCCAGTTTTGGTCAACAGCAGTGAACAAAAGTTCTGTCCAACGCCAAGAGAAATGAGAGAACACTCTGAAGTTATTGTCTCTCACGGCTGGTATTGGAAGAATATTCACTGCAGGGGCGTATTTTTGACGTTCTACGCTCGTATTAATGTATCCCTATTCCTTTTCAATTTCTCTGTGCCATTGTTTGCAGTTTCAATTTGATCATAATGCATCTATTCAGTTCTTTGTAAAGGCGTTCGCATATAAACCTGTGCTTATCCCCATGTTTTTATGGTGAGAGATGTATCTGACTTCAGTGTTTTAACCGCAGTGTCGTAGATATACATATTTACTTTATTCAGTAAAGAGTAGTGAAATGTAAATGTTAATAAGTTCATTTGTTTAACAGTCTAGACCAGAATGTTGGGGGCAAATATATACATACAAATGACCGAAATGAAAGTTGTCACCAAATATCACATCGCTTGCAACGGCAGACGAGACTACTCAAAGTTTGAAGGAACTAAGACTTGGTGCCATTTATGAGTGCACTTTTCTTGGATACGCTAAAGACTGTACCTCTCCATTGTATTCCTGTATCTATTTTGCATTTATATATTATACTGTCCTAAAATAAGTAACGTATATTTGTGTAATAGGTAAAATATACTTTTATAGTTAAATTCATACAGTACAAAAGCATAAAGAGACATGAAAACAGAGTCAGATGAATAGCCAGTTATGACCTTCTCCTATTCACTGAGCATACCTGGTTTAAGAATAGCACGTCACAGATCTCAATGAGACTTAGTCAATATTGAGTAAGACCATCACTTGCAACAATGGCTGCCTGGCATTTTCGATTCCGTACAGTTTGGTAAGATATTTTCCTTTAGCCAGGAAGTGTCTGTGTTTTGGACAATGCCGATAGGAAGCGATTCCAATGGTGGCGCAGATGAATAAAGCGATCCTGTGTCTCAGTTGTCGCCCTTGGTCTTCCGCTTGTAGATCGATCTGCTGTCGAGTTAGTTACATTGAATCAGTTAGCAAGACGGTTACTTGTCGACTGAGACACTTTAAGGTATGAAGATGCCAATGATTTTTCCACTGTTGGCTATATTAGGGTTTACACCTCTCATTACCTTATCCAGGGGTCCCAGGCCAAAATACTTTCCAAACATGTTGTTTAGCTCTTCTTCCAAATTTTGACACAAAGAAAAATGCCCCTAAACCAATTAGCTTTTGAGAACTTAGGCAGTGAAGCAGGCTACCTAATATTTTAGGCCTTTTCACTCAGTAAACAGGGTAATCTTACCTACCTAGCAATAACTACAAATTTTATACTTGGGTGGCTAAACCTCACCTATTCTGAGTCTACACATGTATTTGCACCTATCTAAGCCTTTGATATTAAAATCCAACCCCGTTCTCCCCTCCCCATGGCCAGCTTTCTTATTTTATGGGGACTATTTAAAATTGCATTGCTATTGGCATCTTCCCCGTGTGCTGCAACATGATCCTGCCGATCGCCGGTCTGTAAACGGCTAATACCTAGCTCTCTTTGTTGTTGAGATAAATGGGACATTGCTATAATAACAAATTAATGACCCCCGGAGGGCTCTAATCGTCTCATTTTGTACCCTGCCTTGGTACTCACATGCAAAAATTTCGTGAAGTTGTCATGAGTGATCACCGCGTCATGAATTGTTACATAACCATTTGAGGTTCATTTTAAAATTGCTGATGTGTGGTCATTTTTAGAGTAAGGGGCACGCAGCCCTCTGACAGTATTGACTGTTCATCAAATACAAAGACCAACCAATAATATATTTTCCTACTCTTTCATATCGTATTGAAAAACTTGAGCGATACTAAGGTAATTTAATATGCGTCTTTATTTGGACAGTATGTATAGGCTACATAATGAAAAGGTCGTCCTTTGAGGACCCCAAGTATAATTTGATAATGCATTATATATACATGTATATTTCATTAAGCGATTTAAGGTGATGCCGAGATAAGGGTCAATATGTTTACAATGTTCCAACAATGGCATATATAAATAAATATACAAGAACACTCACCACACGCTGTATATATATAATATAATATATAATTATATAGATACATAAGAACTCATACTGTGCCACACTGGACTATTATGAATACATATACCGGTCCTCTGTTGGAATAAATGCAGACACCTGCTGCTGTTCTCATATTCCTGCTTCAAAGTCTGTATGCATATGATGTGGCAATCTACCCCTTCCCCAAAAACTCCTACATTGACAAGATTGCAAATTACTCATGGTGGGTGCCACTTTGTCTGTGTCTTGTTGAAATAAGACCACACACTAAAGGCAGATCTGTTCTTTTTTTTTTTTTAATTTCCATAGGTTAAAAATAAACCCGTTCTTCTATTGATACAGTGTTACATTTTGAGACTTCTTACTCCTTATTGGAGTTACAATGCCATCGCAAGCGCAGCAGCATTGCTGTCTCATAGTATCACCACATCAGATGCTTGACTGCCCCAGAGTGGATCGTGAGAGAGGTGGGAGAGAGGGAGTCAGTGAGGAGTCCCAGTGAGAACGAAATAAAGACAAGGATGAACATAAAAGAACCAGAGGGAAAGAGGCAGAGACGCTAGGAAGACAAAGAGCTAACATCGAGGAGTAGGGAATGGAAGAGGGTGGAACGAGGAAGAAGACAGCGAAAAGTTGGAGAGGAGGAAGATAAATGGTGAGTGGAGTGTGCGGATGAGAAGATTAAAACTATTGAGAGGATAAGAAGAGGGTGTGGGGGACAGTAGATCAAAGAAAATAAGAAAGAAGAAGAAGACTGAATTTTGAGGAGAAGAAGAAGAAGAAGAAGAAGGAGGAGAAAGATTAAGAGCGAAGTGGGGAAGACAAAAAAGAGGAGAAGGGTAAGATTTGGAACGCAGGACAAAGGACTGGACGTTGAAATGGAAGCACAGAAAAGTTTGGAAGAGGAGAGAGAAGGTTGAAGGACAATAAACATTATAAAGAAGAGGAGGACAGGAGAAGACAAGGGAATGATGATGGCGAAGAAGAGAGGGTGAGGAAAACATGACATGGAAGAAAGAGGTTTCAAGGTTTCAGGAGGAGAGTTGGGATATAGACAAGACAAAGATGAAAATTAATATGAACAGGACGATAGTGCGCTGTGTTTGTTTGTTTTTTTGTGGAGGGGGGTGGTGGGAGACGGGAAGGTGGGAGTGAGGGTGGGATGTGAAAAGGTAAGTGTGAAACAGGAAGATAATAAGTGTAGGGGGAATGTGTGTGTGTGAAGGGGGGG
>JAWQUT010000028.1:1685203-1699712 GCA_033807755.1 Ellobium chinense | reverse complement strand
GGGGGGGGGGGGGGGGGGGTCAAGAGGCGTCTGTGTCCTGAAACACAAATAAAATACTATTCAAGCTGCCTGTATTGAAGTTATTTATTAGATAGCACTAGGATAAAAAAAAATTGTTATGTTAAGATCATTCACATACTTAAAAACTCAAGTTTTCTTCCTTTTTCTTAAACCAAATGTTTTGGATAATTTTTTGTAGTAGTCCCTTTCCCTAAGTACACAAAAATGATATCATTTGTTGCTCATATCCCCTCTCTCTCTCTTGCTCCCTCTCTCTCTCTCTCTCTCTCTCNCTCTCTCTCTCTCTCTCTCTCTCTCTCTCTCTCTCTCTCTCTCTCTCTCTCTCCTTCCCTCTCTCTCTCTCTCCACTTTTTTCTCTCCTTTCTTTTCTCTTCATCCTCCTTTTTGTGGACCCCCTTTACCCTCACCACCCCTTCCTTTTAACCCACCTATTACTGGGGCTGCGGGAATGTTATAGTTCCTGGTGTGAGTACAAGAAGGGTATCTCGTTCAAGAGGCAACAACAATGTTGATTGGATGATAGAGAGTTCAGGATTTTCCTCTTTCAGGGAAATGCCGATAACAGTATATAACCAGGAAGCTGTAAGTCAAGCACACTCAAATTATGCGGTCGACTGTGTTGGACTGTGACAGCAGTAGCACGTATTTTTCTACTTTATATTTTTTTTTTCCTGTCAGGAGCTAAATAAGCACCCAGTGGCCTATCCTTATACATTTGTTGCTTCCTTGACTAGTTTCCAGAAGTGCGATTTGGGATCAGAGGTTAGACAAAGATAGGAGTGCAAAGTAGGTGATCTTTATTCTCGTAAAATAGCCTGAAGCTCCACCTGGGTCTTCCTGGAGTTACGTTGGTTTACGGCTACACGGCAGCAAATAGAGTTTAATTTTTAGGCTTTTCAACTTTTTAATTCCTAGAGTGTCGATACTGCCAATAGCATGGTGAACTGCAATTTAGATGTAATCAGGCATTAAAGTATCAGTATAATTTGGGTTGAGTCTAATGACCTCATTGTTCTAATACACAAGCTAAAGCACATTATTATTACGCAATTATTTTAAAAAAAGGTACGATCTTAAAACAAAACAAAACAAAACAAAAAATGTGACAATAGAGCAATAGAGAGAATAATGAGAATATTTTCGGACTGTGACAAAAATCAAAACTCAGCTATTTCAGTGATAAATGTTCAGGTTATAATAACAAGTATATAACTTGTATATAATAACATATGAAAGAAAATTTCGAACCGTTGCCAAAGTTGTTATTCACATTGTCTACTAACAGAGGAAGGAAAAGGAAAGTATCGACTCTTGTACGATTGCAAGAACTGAGATTATCGAACAAAATTGTGGCCGAAAGCAAATGTTTCACCAGTAATTAGGAAAGGGATAGCACAAGTCTTAAATTACTAGTATTATAACAGTAGTGAACTCATCATTTTGGCGTTTGTAATCCTACTCATGTGCCCCTAAATTAGGCATCCGTTTCGAAGAAAGGTTTACAAATAGGAAGCTTTGCAGCGTTTTATCTCTTTTGTGTGGGAAAAATGATATTTATCACTTTCCTGGCCTTCCTTATGCGTGGAAAATGACCCGTTGACCTCTTTCCTTACCCCCAACCCCCACGGGTCCCGATAATTAATGAGAACAGCATTTGAGGGGAAAANNNNGGGGGGGGGGGGCGCGACTGGTTTAAAACTGGCAATGAAGATTTCTAAGAGTATTTAAACAACCCTGTTGTTGATTTAGAAATCTGAAATTATAAATGCCTGTTCATTACAGAGAGCTGATATGAATTTGCACAGTAATTTTATCTTTGTTTACTGTCTTTCTATGATTCTGCCTTCCTTGTCCTTACAATAAATGTAATATGAGGCGGTTGTGCGTTGCCGCAGTTTTTATGACTATGGTGTACGTTTTCAGGATTAGATGAATTTTTGTCCTTGGCTACTGCATGCACAATAATATCCTGAACTGGGATTGTCTCAAGAATCATCCATCAACTTAAAATATTGTCCTATTACGGCGTCGTATTTCACAATTCGGGCAAAATGCAAATTTTGGTATTACATCGGAGAATGTTTTGTCTTTCCCAAGTAATGCGAACTTTGGAGTATAGGAAAGACGAAGAAATCGGCGCGCGTTTTAAGTAAAGTATTTCTCTCTCTCTTTCTCTCTGTCCCTCTCTTTCTCTCTCTGTCTCTCTCTCTGTCTCTCTCTCTGTCTGTCTGTCTATCTGTCTGTCTGTCTGTCTGTCTGTCTGTCTGTCTGTCTGTCTCTCTCTCTCTCTCTCTCTCTCTCTCTCTCTCTCTCTCTCTCTCTCTCTCTCGTTGTTCTTCTCCACCACTTCTCTCCTTTCATTATCTCTTCATCCTTCTTTACCCTCCATGCATTACTGGGGCTCGGAAATGCTAGTTCCTGGTATAAATAGAGGAAGGGTGTCTCGCTCAAGAGACGACGACGAGATCAATTGGATGATAGGGTGGATCTTTTTTTTTTTCTTGAAAGACATAAAGGCTGCCCGGACAAGTTTGAATTTGTTCTCTACTTTACATGTCGCGACGTGAGCAAAATAATAGCCCCTTTCAGACTTCACATTTCAGGCAGAACAAGGCTGTCTGTACTCGTATGGCAAACAAAAGTTCTTGTGTGTGAGAATGAAGAAGAGCCCTGGTGCACGCAATCAAATCAGACAAGATTAGGCATGAGTTTAAAGTGGAAGAGCACCGAGAGGAGGATAAATTATACAATGGAAAATGATATTACTTCCTGTTACTTGGCATATTGACCCTGTCCTGTACAATAGATCAATGTCGTGACTACAAACTGACGCTGCTTAAAAACCTTGGCGGGTTTTGGGTGGTGGGAGCAAAGATAATTAACGTATGTGCGTAAAAAAAAAAAATGTTTCAACCAGGACAGTACAGGCCTTGTCCTCTTCCCAGCAATTCTTTCGAATAAAAGCGGGACGTGGACATAAAAAAGAAGAGAGACAGATTTAACTGAGTAGTAACGAGCCAAAGATTATTCAGGATTACCTGTCAATTGTTTGACAATCAGAATGACCAAATAAATTAAGCAGCAACAATACTTCTCATTACTCAGAGCAAGTTTATGAACATCATTGAGTGTAATATAATATCCCTTCAGCCTACTGAACTGGTTTCTCTTCAAAACAGACTTAAAATTTCAGCGTTCAGATTTAGCAAACCAAATGTTCTCTTCTCACATCCCGTTATGATGGTATCTCTGGTGGACTGAGTTTAATCACATGATATCACATGAGATGTAGGTTTTTAAGGACCGCCTACCTTTTTTACGCTACAGAATATCCTAGTTGGCTAGTTCGACAGGGCATGTCACCACACGGCAAAATAGTTATCACAAGATAACCACGATAATAAGCGATTTTTTAAAGCAAAAATACAGTCGCTTTCGGCCATGTCTCTTTGCTAGTTCACATAATAAACTACTTCGTAATGGGAGGCCAGGAAATGATGATCATGTAGATCCATACAGCTTTACCTCAAGTAAACAACGATATCCAATACCTCCACCACAGTGCTATTTATCTGTCACTGGGTTATTAACATCACACCACTCTAATTCCATTTCCCGGTTCAGTATGGCAAAATAGATATAAGCCAAGCTTACTGCGGTAGATGTGTAAATATGTGCCTTATTTAATTTTTGATAAGCTTTAACCGCAGATGAGAAGGACGGTATCTAATTTTAGTGCTGATAACTATTGAAAAAGGAGGATTACAGTGTAACTGAAAATCTAAATTTAGTGTTGACATAGACTATATTGCGAACTTGTAAATTATGAAAGGCTTTGCTGATTTCAATTCCCCTGTCACAACTTAAATGAGATCGTTCTTTTATGTAATCATTATATAAATGATATGATTTTGTCTTGAACTGAGAATAGTTCATAGTTGTCTGGCTATGTAATATGATTTCGTCGTAAACTGAGAAATAGTTCATAGTTGTCTAGCTATGTAATCATTATATAAATGATATGATTTCGTCTTGAACTGAGAATAGTTCATAGTTGTCTGGGCTGCTCCATTATAAAGTTTAAAAGTTAGGGGAGACACATAGATACATCTGTGTTCATTCCTTCATCATGCTTTCTGTTTCCATTACAGGGTGGCCACTCTGGATTTTGCCTTTTCATTGTATTATATGCCAAAATTTCACCAAATGGCACTCAATGTCACTAGATGCCAAAATTTTCATTTTATCTTACCTTCGAATAGAAACTGAAGTAATTAACTCAACATGTCACTTTCTGACATGCAAATTATAGGGTTGTTTTTTGGGGTTTTTTGGTTAAAAAAAACATACATTATTTTTTTAATCCAAGAGAACAGAGTGCAAATTTTACAAAACAATATTGTTACGCGGAGGTTGTGTGTTTCTGATTTAGGCCTATTAAAAAACAAGCCTAACACAGTTTGGTAATACTGTAATTGTGAATCAGCATGCACTTAGTATAGGAAATATTTAAATGTAATTTAAATATGATGAAAACACAGAGGATCTGCCATCTCATATCTTGATAATAACACTGTTATACAACCTCACAAAATAGGACAAGGCTAAGCCTACATTTTACACATGAAGAAAAACATTACATAGGTTTAGTTTAAAGTTTCTACTCCGTTACAAAAGACCTAGATCTAAATTAGATACAAAGATTTAAATCATCATTAAAAACCGATATTGACAAACCCAGCGGCAAAACTATAAAAACTTGCATATGTGACAGACCTCATGTGTAACAAAGAAAAAATATATGTGTATATGCATAGAGATGTCTTGCGACACTTTCCCGTGTGACTCCTATCCGTGTAACGTTTTTCCCATGTATGACCTTTCTCTCTAGATTCTTTAATGCACCAAAAACTGCAATCACCAGTTGCCAAGTTTGGCCAGTTGCCCAGTGACAAGGAGGCTTTATGGTGCGCCCTATGCCAATTTGTTTTTCTTTTTCTTCTCCTTCTTCTTCTCCTCTCTCTCTCTCTCTCTCTCTCTCTCTCTCTCTCCCTCCTCTCTGTGTGTGTGTGTGTGTGTGTGTGTGTGTGTGTGTGTGTGTGTGTGTGTGTGTGTTATTCTACTTTTTATTCCTTTGTTCGCAACTTTTAATGATGGGTAGGATAATCTTTTCTCACTGAGTCTTCCCTCGTTCTCGAACACTTCCTTTTTTGTCCAAATTTTCCATTTCCTTCAAGAATTCACCAGACAAAGATTTCACAAGACCTGGTGAAAGATCACAAACAGTGGCAAGTTTGGCAACCCTAATAATGTATTAGCGGAAGTGAAACTGAAAGCAAGCAGAACAACATTTTTCATGTCAGTGCCTAATATTAACATAATCTCTTGCTTGATCCTCCTAATATTGGTATTTTTGCTTCGTGGTCTGAAATATCTTTTTTTTTTTTTCATAGGGTCTTTTGTTATTTTCAGTTTAATTATTTCCAGTCTTGAAAAGTGATTATTTATTTCAGGATTATTAAGGAATTTGACCTTATAACGCCAACTTGACAATGGTGGGTTGCGATGTTACGCACTACTAGACTGGCAGTTTAGCAACTGTGACGTGTCAACCAGCCCTACACATTGTTGTCGTCCGTTGCATGACTATTCAGTATCCTCGCCATTTTAGGATTTCTTGCCAAATTTGAGACTCTTAAATTAAACGGTGTAAATTTCTATCCCCGGACAAATAAATATAGAAACAGATTTTCAAATTATGTTGATAATTAATACTTTAGTTAAGCTTTTATGCAATTTCAAGCCCGTGGAACACAAAAAATGATATGACTTTGCGCCTATAACAACACACCGTCTACATACGTTTGTAGGCTTACAATTTTCCCCAGGAAACAGAATGATAGTCAAATGGAAGGGCGAAGACCTCTTATCCTGAACGGCTTAATGCGTTCAAGAGTATGCTTTCTGCTCTATAATGCATGCATAGGCACAGTTGCTCTGCTGTGCATTTATGTGTGTCTAGTAGGGGTTGGGTGGGTGTTTATCTACACTCGTTGATAGCTCTCTCTCTCTCTCTCTCTCTCTCTCTCTCTCTCTCTCTCTCTCTCTCTCTCTCCTGGCTGCGAGCCAGCTACCATTGTAAGATTGTATAAAACATTTTTAGGTGTGTGACATGTGCTCTCCAGCTGTCACTTTCCGCGAAAACGCCAGCTAGCTCAGTACCGTGTGATTTTGTGTGTGTGTGTGTGTGTGTGTGTGTGTGTGTGTGTGTGTGTGTGTGTGTGCGCGCGCGCGCGCGAATAAAGAACAGCGATTGCAAGAGGCTTTTTTAACATTATCAATTTGTGATTGTGTCATACTAGACTCTATGCCTTTGGCCATAGACACTAATGTGTTGCACACGCGAGCCAAAGATTCACTTACCTCAAGTCTCCGAATGGGCCCATCTTGTCCCCAGGGGAAGTTAAATAAAACCAAATAAGACAGGGGCGACGGGTCCATATAATCAAATAATCACTGATTACCAGCCGAAAATGCCGTTTGTCGACCTTGGCTTTCGTGGCAAGTTAACAATAACACCGCCGAATCCTATTTATTTTCTCTGTTCTTGTTTTGACCCACGTTCAGAACCTGATACCCCTCAATTTTTTTTCTGCTCTATTCACTGATTAAATGGATAAAGAAGAACCTAGACACCCGTACAGCCAAATGTGGAATGGCCTCACAAAAAAGACGAAAGCAGGGAGATTTCACCGTCTTGTCAAGAAATGCTCCTAATCAAGGTCTCCGCTTGATTTGTGGTACTTTCACCTATTGCGGTTTAATGTGATGCAGAATAAAAATAACACACTGGTAAAACGAGATACTATTCTATAGCAGTTAGTGAAATTCATTTTTATCAAGCGCCTCTTTATTTGACAATAATAAACACTGTTGCTGACAAGTGACAAGCCTTCAGTCACAAGTTTATGATTACTTTTATTTTTTGCTCAGTTTAGAAATAAATCCACACTTAGAGAAAGCCACATGAACAGTCTTACCACACACACACACCTCCATTCACAAGTCCAGTGCTCGTGTTGCCAGGTTGCCTATTTTATAGCACAATGTAGCTGGTTCCCAAAATCTTTGGTGGGGAAAGCACCTTGGGGTAGATTTTTTTTTTTCTGGCTTTATGAAACATACAAATAAACTTATTAAATAAACATAAAGTCTTCTTGGGATATAACATGGATGACAAAACGGCTTGGAAAAGTAGTTTAGTTGGCTCCCTGTTCTCAAAATCGGCAAGGTTTGACGATGGCATCATCCATGTAGGCTTATCCATTTGCAAAAAGATGGGCTCGGCTTCATGGTGTAGATTGGGCCTGAAAATTACGTTTTCAATAAAATTAGTTTCCTTTTGTTTTAGTCCTAAATATTTGGCTAGAGGTGGAAACAGGGGAAGGGGTCGCTGNGGGGGGGGGGGGTTGCTGAGCATAGAGCGGTTTGTCCAGAGATGTTAGCCAGTCTGCTACCCAAGCAACCAAAGGGAATTTTTTTAAAGCTTGACAGACTGTCACTCCCCTACGGTCAGGATGGGTTCTTTCCTGCAAGGTCGTGTTCCCAATGTTTAGTTTATTAGCCTAGGCCGGCTAGACTAATACCGCATGCGTGACTATAAATGACAATCATGTTCAACTATGATTACCCTGTTGAGAAAGTCAGCTTTCGTCCCTGAAATCAGACTCATCTCAAGCAGTCATACCAGAATTTTACTTGTCTCTCATTTGAGATTTAAAACATATCAACAGAACTTTAGCTTTGCATTGCTTTTCTAGCTGAACTTTATTCTAGTCCATAATTATTTTTCAGTCAGGGTGTCTGAAGTTCAGGCAGCCACATCGATATACCTGCATTTCTTTGCTGATCACTCCCTTTTACTAAATGATCTGAACTATGAGAGTGTCAATAGCCTCTTCAATTTTAACTATCATCTTGCTACTTCAAGACTGTTTGTAAATATCAATAACCATGGCCGATTCAGCCTCACAAGTTAAATCACTCTCGCCTTTTCCTGTTCCCATGACATGTTTAATTCTCATATTATTATTTTTATGAAATACATAACTTTCAAACATAAGAGAATATTTCTTGGACGTTGTGTTTACTTGAATTCGTACTGTTCCGTATTCTGTAAGACTACAATTTATTAAGAACGTTTAGGTCAAAATTATGTCGCACAGACTACTGTGAGTAGGTCTCCCATTTCTTACCTTATTTTGACACCATCAGCGGACATCATTACTAGGTGACGGGAGTTATACATTGCAAGTGTAATGATTGTTGCTGCGTAATTTTACGTTAAAGTACATAGAGAACTGTTAGTGAAAAGTCCATCTTGCAAATATAAAGAAAAAAAAATACTTGTGCATTGAATACAGCAAGTGTGTTGTAACAGTGCATGAAATCTGTCATCTGCCAGCTTCAGCTACTGTTAAATCCTAGGCTGTATAATGGAACTAAATGACAATCTAAAGTTGTGCGGATTACATACATTGTTTGTGTTCTCTTATATTCTCCACTTGCTGAATAGCTACAATACATCAAGGGTGCGGTTTGTCAGGTCCATGCGACTGTGCGAAAACGGCAGTGATTTTATTCTGTGGGTGGTCTTTAGCAAAGGAAATATCAGTCTCTAGGCAAGCCAAGATGGCTGCGACTAATGCGGAAAAGCAAGAAAATAATGTTTGCCTTGCCTTTCGAGTGGTGCTTGCTATAATTATATCTTTGCCTCATTTATCAACACAATACGTACCACCGTGATTCTTGCCATATCCTCCTCCGACACAACGTTGTTGATAAGACATTTCGCAACAAATTTGAAACCGTAGATGGTGGCTACCATTTCACCGAGCTCTCACTTCCGGTCTCACAAAAAACGTCACATTTCTAACAAAAGTCAAGTTGGTGTGCATACTTCCTTATCGTGACGCAGTAGGTTATCACCTGATACGATGGGCATTTCTCTTTGTAAATGGCAGACATTTTGTCAAATATTTCCTGTGGAGCGTTCCCATCAAAATGCAAGAACTATCATTGACCGCACTTCGTGTTTCTCCATCTTCAAGTGATGCTATCTGCTGAAACGTGATGCTTTTCAAGTGATAGGTCAGTCTGTACAAGTGTGGTGCACTTCATAGCGCTCTATAAGAAAAACCGCTTATCAGAATTTCCCTATATTGTGCACGCCTTCTTGATTATAAGTAATGAACTGTATGTGTGAATTTTGAGGCTCTAGGATTATTCTTCATAGTCAGACAATTTTTTTTTTTTTATCAATCCTCGTATTTGCAAGTTTTTCTTCTCATGACAGGCTGGACGTAGATCCTGTTTTTTTCTCCGATCTCCTATCTTAAATTATTGTTACACCTTTTCACCGAATTTTCGTAGGTTTTCCATTTCCTTCCCCTAGTCACGAGACACGAGTCGATTTTACCAGACCTGGGTAAAAATCATCAAGAGTGGCAACCCTGGGCGGAAAACCTCTTTCCATTCAAATTTTGCGGGAAGAAGGGTTAAAGTTAAAAAAGGGTTAAAGCTCTGAGGTGAGGTTGTCGTGACACACAAACTATGATTCATCTAGTTATTATTCAACTTTTGGCAGAGTGCGCCAGAGCGTTTCAAATTTCAAAACACGCGTACCACACACACACACACACACACACACACACACACACACACACACACCACACACCACACACACACACACCACATTTATTCTGGAAAATCCAGAAGTACTCGAAGCATAAGAGTGGAGGGGGAGTAGGGAGGAAGGGGAGGGAGAAGTCTGAAGGCGCATGCGCGCGTGACCGTCGAAATGGGGAGCGTACTCTCGGGGGGTCCGGGGGGATGCACCCCCTGAAAAATGTATTTAAAAAAGGGAACAAACGAGCAGTTTCAGACCATTTCTCGCAAAAATTAGATTGGTGGGTTTATAGGGGAAAGTATACATGAAAGACATTCCATAATCTTTAAAATTTATCTGGTTTGGCGCTGGTGGGAGGGAGGGTCTGTGAGCATGCTAGCCAGGGACGTTTTCAATAAAAAGGGAGGCGGAAAAAAAGCAGTTTGGGGCTATTTCTAGCTGAAATTAAGTGAAATATTTATCATCACTTGTTAATTTTTAAGGAGGTTTACGAAACTCAAACATAAAAGACATTACACAGACTTTGCATTTGAGGATGATACTGTACTTTGCGAAAGCCAACTAAACAGAAAAAACTCAACAAGAACATTTTCACATGTAATGCATTCACCTATCTGTCATGGCAACAGCAAACATTTAATAATAAAACCTATATCGTGTCAACATTACTAAATAATAATTTAGTTTCACAGAAATATACCAATTTATGCAATCTAGAAAGGACCTGGAATCCGTCACTGATATCTTCTACCTTTAATGTTTGAATGCTCTCCTTTCCTCTTCTTTTCTTTGCTCTTGATCTCATTTTATCCTGGCCTAGTGTGCAAGCACATCAGCAGTATACGTGGCATTGGGACCATTCGAGTTCCCGGGAAATCATTCAGCCCTTGTGTTTGTTTGTTTTTTTTTTCTTGTCGTTGCTAATGTCCTTGACCTGACAAGTGCTTGCAGCTGTGACGCTGGTGGCGACGATAAACAGTTAGCAAGTCCAGGGGCGGCTCGTGCCTTCGACATCTATGGGACATGCATGGATTGCAAACAGCCATTTCAGTGACCATGAAGAGTGCACAAATGTCTAATACCTTAAAAGGAATAAGGGCAGTTACTTTCTTCACACTCAAAGCCTAATAAGTCCACATTTTTTTATTCATAACTTTAAACCGCGTATAGATTTCCTTTTCTCCTGGCAGTTTCTGAGCAAACTCCGCAAGAATGTCGGGATTTTCATCCTGCATGCGTCGCCATTACTCGTGCTGCACGACGTCAGAGAGCGAGATTGGCTAGCCGACGATTGGTCCAGCCAGTTTGCGCATGCGTCTGCTTACCTTTTCTGGCTTTATGATGTCACGCAGTACGAGTAACGGCGGCGTAGAGAGGGTGAAAATCTCAACATTCCAGCGGTATTTTCTTAGAAATGATCAGGCAGAACGAAATTGTAAGCAGTTTAAAGTTTTTGAAAAAGTAATGTGGATATTTTAGGCTGTGGAGCAAATATCTACCCCTGTCCCTTTAAGTCTTTTAGCTAGTGTATGAATCCTAATAATTTCAGCAAAACAAACTGATGCGAGTATTTGCATTTTGACCTAATTTGTGGGATACGACCTTATAGATCAACATGGACGAATCTGCTGAGAGCTATGAACATCTGCTTGTGATTGGCACACGCTTGCAGTCTGTGACCAATAGGCTGCTTACAAATCCCCAAACATGTTTGTGTGTGTGCCGGCAGATGTGGCGGTTGTATAGGCCTAAGCCTACATTAACATATTGTAAAAGCGCTTTCCAAGAAACAGAAACTGGAACTTGGCAGACTATAATAATAATAGTTATGCGGTTTATAAGTCTGGTATCCAGGCTATACCCGCTGACGCGACTTCACACTATTATTATCCCATTAGGTCCGATCACTCTCGGATTTTCTCAATACACTGGGGAACATACTGTGTTGCTGTCGTTTATAGGCGTGATCACTGGCATTCTGATAATATCTTCCACTGCCTATAGCCAAGTACCCATTTTACAGACGGGTGGACTGAGGGAAATGTGAATGAAATGCTTTCCCAAAGCATTTGGAGCGCGACCGTGATAGGAAATCCAACCCACGACATTTAGAACTTGAGTCCGACGTCGTAACTATTCGGCCACGCTGCTCCACGCAGACGCTTTCTCAAAATGAAACTGAAAATGATAGAGAAAGGCAATAATGTGCACTAGAACAGTTTTGGAACAAAAAAAAATGAAAGTGGATACAGCTCTGGGCATCAATCACGTTCTTCTTCTTCCTCTTCTTCTTCTTCTTCTTCTTCTTTTACTACCTCTTCTTCTTCTACTACATCTTCTTCTTCTTCTTCTTCTTCGTCTTCTTCTTCTTCTTCTTCTTCTTCTTCTTCTTCTTCTCCATCTTTTTTCATCTTTTTCTTCTTCTTCTTTTCTTCTTCTTCTTCTTCTTCTTCTCCTCCATCTTTTTCTACTTCTTCTTCTTCTCCTTCTTCTTCTTCTTCTTCTACCTTCTTCTTCTTCTTCTCCTCCATCTTTTTCTACTACTTCATCTTCTTCTCCTTCTTCTTCTTCTTCTTCTTCTTCTTCTTCTACCTTCTTCTTCTTCTTCTTCCTCTTCTTCTTCTTCTTCTTCTTCTCCTCCATCTTTTTCTATTATTATTTCTTCTTCTTCTTCTTCTTTTCTTCTTCTTCTTTGGCGCTCAGTAAGTGGCCATGCTAAATATTCAGTTGTCAGGGAATGGACCACCTTCACACCAAAGAGGGATGAGAGAATAGAATGGCCTATGTTTTATGCCATCTGCCACCCAGGCAATCATGAATGTGAAAGTGTATCTTTGAAATGAACATAATTTCATGGGAGTGTCGGAAAACTTCAGTGGACACATCTCTGTACTTATTTTGCACTCTTTGCTCGACAAAATGCAGATTGATGGACAAATATTTTCAAATTTGAATATTTATATAGCCAACTTTTGGAAGCGGTATTCGTTTTATGGGGGCCAAGGTTAAAAGAACAAAGGTGTGACATATATCTAGAGGATCTGTAGTTAATGTTTGTTTGATACCAGATTTATGAAATTCGTTATACATTTATCGTATTCGCCAGCGAGATCCTTTTTATCATATAGACTAATTTCTTAAAATGAAGTTTTAATTGTGAAAAAGATTCTGAAGTGGCCCTCGCCCTGTTTGAGACACATCACTCACAAATGAACTGAATGAACCACACAATTACGTGACACAAAGTAGATTCAAACAGTTGACAATCATCGATGAAACTTTAGATCACCTCTGCCATACCTTGCCCGTCAATTTTTAGTGAACAGTAGTTGAGTATCCATTTTTGTTGACTCTTGCATAGCTAGTCTAGTGGGAAAGCCCACGGCAATGAAAAAAGTTACCAAACAAACGATGTCATATATTCATACGCCCAGAGGTTTCCAAGGCTTCTAATTAAAGTATTAGTGAGCGGGTCAAAGGTTAAATTTATATAACGTGTGACATAGCAAAAAATATTACATACGTGTATGTTACATCCTGTTTATATGTCACAGGCATTTAGGCCTAAGAAAAAAAAATACGATTTCGTAGAAACTTAGATACACTCCGTTTGCAATTTCAGTTTTCAGTTTTAGTTTGTTTATTTAGACAAAAGCCAACCACATAACATGGATGGGAAATGAAAGAGAAAAAAAAAAGAAAGTAAAAGAAAAAAAACTGTGCATACCTGACATTTACCCTTACTAACTGGCATATCTATCTATCTATCTATCTATCTATCTGTCTGTCTGTCTGTCTGTCTGTCTGTCTGTCTGTCAGTCATACACCCACACGCACACATACGCAAACACACACACACACACACACACACACACACACACACAAACACACACATACACACACACACACACACTCACACACAAACACACACACACAAGCACACACACTTCTTTCACTCCCTTTCTCTCTCCCTTTCTCACACTTTCTTACTCTGTATCACACATACTCACTATCTTTCTGGCTGATATTAACAGTTTGAGCTGCAGTTTACACAAAATCCTATTTATATTTATCCATCGCACATTCCCACCACCCCTTCTCCCTTTCCCACCCGTCTTAATGACTTTCCACTACCTTTTGTTACAATAAGAGTGCCAGAAGAGAGTTCAGTTTCTGACATAGTGTAAACAAAACATCGCAGAGTAGTAGTAAACCGATAATACCAATATAGTCTTACAAATGCTATTATTACCAGATCTCGGTGCTTTTTCTACCACGAGCCATTGGCTCCTTGTGGCATGGAAAAGTCTGCGGATGGGACTCCGTGTGGTCCCCTCACGTCTTACGTTAAAATTCATGTTATCGCAGTGTCATCTTCCCCCCTCCCCGCCCGCTATTATTACGACTTTAACTATTTATGAATTTATATGCAATAATAATATTCTGATCTTACTTGTAAAATTCATATATTTTCAATATAAAATGACATGCTCTGGCGATGTTCTGCAATTCGTTCTCAATAACAGAAGATAAAAGCCTTACAGAACAATTTTAACACATCTATGAAACAAATTAAGGCTTGCCAATCTCGATCAAGATGTTCTTTTACTCTTTCTTTCACCCAAAGATGGGCTTGGATAACATGCTACGACTGTTAACTTTCAGATACCCAGTAAAAGCAAAACTATTCTTACTGACATGTTACAGGTAAAATTAATGTGGTTGCCGGTTTGCTATTATTACGAGTCGAGTGCAGTGCGGTCTCCTTGAGATTATTATTGAGAACTATGGAGATCATGG
>JAWQUT010000028.1:1660601-1684131 GCA_033807755.1 Ellobium chinense | reverse complement strand
TGATTATAGTGATGAAAGTTGTTTTGGTGATAGAGATTATGGTTAAAATAGATATATTGGTGATCGAGGTGGTAGTAATGGTGATTATAGTGATGAAAGTTGTTTTGGTGATAGAGATGATGTTTGAAGGTGATGGTTGAAATAGATATATTGGTGATCGATGTGGTGAAAGTTGTTTTGGTGATAGAGATGGTGTCGGGTAAAGGTGATTGTTATGGTGACGATTGTGATAGTGACAGAAACAGAAGTGGTGGTAATAATGATTAAAGTTGCTTAACGTAGTGGTGATAGCTATAATGGAGATGGTTAAAAGTAAATGTGGTGTTGTTAAGTGTATTCCTAATAGAGATTATAGTAGAAGTAATGGTGATTAAAAGTGATTTGTGGCGATGAAAACTGTGTTAGTGTTAGTGGTGTGATGGTGTGGTTGAAAGTGATTAGTAGAAGTATTCTTGGTGATAGAGATGGTGATGGTCAAAGGTGACTATGGTGGTAGTGATCATTATTGTATTGGTGATAGTGGTAATGGTGATTGCTGAGGCTGATTGTGTCGGTGGTGGTGGTGGTGATGGTGGTGGTGGAGATGGTGGTGATGATGACGCCATCATGTTCTCCCTACATGAAAGGAATTTCATTCAGATGATGATAAATGAAGACTTCGTTGCTGATGATGATGATGATAGTGACGGTGAAGGTGGTTCCATAGGTTATTAAATAAGTTATTAAAGAAAGTGAGTGGTATATATTATTGTTAAATGTAAAATTAAGAGTACGTTGTGAATATATCTGAATGTACCAGTATATTGTGAACATGTGTGAAGTTAGTAGTAATAGTGCTCTAAATGTTCATGCGCTGTCCTGCTGCATATTGTATTTTGCCCATGCACCGCATCTGTGGTCTGGGCTTAATCCTAATAAACGTGTTAAACCTATCATGCTGATGGTATGGTGATAATGATTGCTGCGGGGTTGTGGTGGAGGTGATATTGGTGGTAGCGATGGTCGATGAAAGCAGCTTACGGAAGCCTAAAATAAATAAAGAGATGAATTTATTTTAGATGTAAGAGTTAGGTCTGGCCTGTATCAGGGCTCAGTGGGTTCAAAAAATTAAAGTTGTTACCGACTGTTCACTGTGAGGCTTTAATTATGTAACACAACGTTGACAATGCTGTAGATGGCATAGCATGGCATAAACAGTTAACTTACGTTATCGCCTCTATCCTTTATAAAAGTGGCTTGGACTTTGCTATAAATCAAGTGAGTACATGTAACTGGCCTTAGAAGGCTGAAAGCATCAAAAGATTATGCAGTGAAAATATTAACATTTCATTTACTTCCTATGGGTATGCAGGATCGATTACCTGCCTGCTGCGTAATGAAGATATCAATGAACGTGAACAGTTACAGTGTGAATGAAAGATATTATGTTTATTACCTATAAGATAGCCAGGCGCACTTAAGAATTCAAAATGTCAACTCATTATATACATACCCTAAGACTGTCTTTAAGTGCTAGAGCTGAGTGAGTCTGAAACAACATAATAATGGAGACTCAGCATTGTTGTATTATTATTGATCTCCCCTGTTTACTTCCAAAGCTAACCTCCAATGCCCCTGCCTGGCCAGGCCCTCACATTGCTTGTATCGACTGCAATAAGCTTCGAGGGAATCCGTATGACTCGTTCCAGCCAGATCCCCTTCTTGAAAAACTGACCTGGGTCCTGAAGGATGGAGTAAAGATGTGCTGTGCTGACAGTTCAGAGCAGATGTCTGTGCTTCTCGAAGCGGTAAGTTTATAGTGTCATGAGGATATAAAGATGGATATATGCACTTCCAAACTAGTTTTCCGTTTTTTCTCTAAGAATTATCTATAGTGCTCATCGAGCCAGTTTCGTCAACAGAGAGCAGCATCGTTTCGTTATCTCAACTGTGTGGTATATGTGATAAGGAGGGCTCGAATGACCGAGATTTGGCCCTTATATAAAGAGTTATTCCCCTTTCCAGAGCAGAGTAGGTTGGTGGCAAAAAGGATGACGTCACTTATGTTCCAGCAGGTACAGACATCATAGCCTGACAATTATTAACCAGCTTTCAAGTGAGGTTTTTATTATCCAACTTCAAAAGTTAAGTTCGACCGTGTAAGCCAGGTAAAGTATTATGCATTTTTTCTTGCCTCAGCATGCTGCTTTTTTTTTTTTTCTTCACACATTTACTGCTTACTGTGGATTTAAGTGTGTTATCACCCGTCTCTTGAGTAAGGACTAGACAACTTGGCCATGTGGGTAGAACATGTATGAGGTAAATTTTTAGCCGCCAGGTGCACATATTGAAGGTGGAAGTATGCAGACTTTATAACGTAACATTGTGGGTTGCCTGCGGCAGGCAGAGGCGTTACATCATATTAATAGATACTTGAATGATTATTTCATTAGAATAACACACAACAGGGTACATAATATGATTTAACATGGTCTGTAGGACGGTTCAACATTTCTTTAAAAAAAAAACAACTGATGTTAGATAAGAGTCCAGACCCCTCCATAGATAAAATATCAGAACAATCATAATCTGCATCGCCACTATGTCAGTTCATTTCGCATATTCATTCATTCATTCATTCATTCATTCATTCATTCATTCATTCATTCATTCATTCATTCATTCATGGAATGGTCCATCCATTCACGTACTGATTTTTTCAGACTACATCATTTTAGAAATGCATATTTTATTTCATACATTCATGTCTCCAATTTTCTGATACGCCCTCTCTCTTACACTCTCTCTCTCTCTCTCTCTCTCTCTCTCTCTCTCTCTCTCTCTCTCTCTCTCTCTCTCTCTCTCTCTCTCTCTCTCTTTCCGTCTCTCTCTAATTTTTTCAATCTCTTCGCTGTCCTGCTGCATAGGACGTGCACTAATATTTTGTTGTTTGAATTATTTCTGCGGTCAGACCATGCGCAGACAAGAAGTACACAAAGGTGTGTATAATTGTAGAGGGTTTTTCCAACACTCGGTAATCGCAATTCCGTTGAATAATGAGTCAGTGATGTAGTCAAAGATGCATTTCTGTGTTAATGCAGTCACAAGAAGACTGAACTTGAAACCTGCATTTTTTTTCCGATTTTATGTAAAATAGCAGTAAATAAGAGTAGTACAAGGTGGAAACGGAACACTTCGTAACAGAAGTAAGGAGTGAGCAGACGCAAACAGATGCTCACACAAGGTAGGGTAAAGGGGGAAGTGTTCAAGAACACAAATGCAGAGAGAAAATGGAAGAAGGAAAGTGTGTGGCAGCGTGATCGTATATATAGACGTCTACCTAATTCCAAACTGATGCCAAGGTGATGGGTGCCGACGCAGAGGTCGCGGGTTCGATTCCCACCACATCACTTTCTTTCCTTCTTCCATTTTCTCTCTGCATTTGTCTTCTTGAACACTTCCCCCTTTATCCTACCTTGTGTGAGCATCTGTTTGCGTCTGCTCACTCCTTACTTCAGTAAATAAGAATAAAGCTCTTGGAGTGAAGAGCCACTATCTTCATGTTTCTTCCGTTTATTTCAAAAACATTAAAAGAGTATATACCGAGTTTTGCAAAAACACTCTACAATTGATTTTCATTTCATTACAATAAACCTGACCATCTAGAAAAATGAAGCATATTGAGTGATTAAATCTCATGATTAACTGAATGATACAAATGTAAAATACAGTAGCCCTTTGATATTAAGAACTATTTTATTTCAGTATGGTTATTAAGTACGCATTTCATAATAATATGTACAGATTTAGTAATTAGTATGCTTCCATAATAAATATTGCTTTTCATATGCATTAAGGCCATAATATCTAATATCGAGTTTTCACTGTATTTGGAATTCAAACTTTTCAGATAGTGAAAATACTATAATAATCGTCATTATCATTATCGTCAAACTAATATGAGGATAGAACGTCTTCAGAATCTATCATATTTACCATTTCAAAATACATGATAATGATGAATCATAATTAATCTACATAAGAGGCTATTCATTCATTCATTCATTCATTCATTCATTCATTCATTCATTCATTCATTCATTCATCCATTCATTCATTCATTCTGTGCGTGTGGAATTAATGTGTGTTTATGTTTGAGTTAGAGGGCATGTGGCTGTAAAATGCTTCAAGGCCTTCGGGAGTAGAGGGCTATATAAATGCTTCATAATTATTATCATCATCATCATTATCATCATCATCTTCTCTCACAAACTGCATAGTCACTTAGTACCTATTCATGCATTCAGAGTCCTTGTCATCATTTGACGCGAGTGACTTTACATTCAGCCCAGTGTCAGCCCATAAACGACTTTACCCACCCGAATTCATCAAAGACCTGCAAAGTAAGCACAAATAGAACTTACCGGCATAGTTCAGCCTGCTTCTGGAAAACCCCACAACCAACTGGTTTTGACACTGTAATTAACATGTTATGACGGCGCAAAGAGGTGATGTGAATTTACCACCACCTCAAAGTATATCCTACACCCAGTCACGCCTGCTTCTGGAAAACCCCACAACCAACTGGTTTTGACACTGTAATTAACATGTTATGACGGCGCAAAGNTCTCTCTCTCTCTCTCTCTCTCTCTTTCCGTCTCTCTCTAATTTTTTCAATCTCTTCGCTGTCCTGCTGCATAGGACGTGCACTAATATTTTGTTGTTTGAATTATTTCTGCGGTCAGACCATGCGCAGACAAGAAGTACACAAAGGTGTGTATAATTGTAGAGGGTTTTTCCAACACTCGGTAATCGCAATTCCGTTGAATAATGAGTCAGTGATGTAGTCAAAGATGCATTTCTGTGTTAATGCAGTCACAAGAAGACTGAACTTGAAACCTGCATTTTTTTTTTTCGATTTTATGTAAAGTAACAGTAAATAAGAATAAAGCTCTTTGTGTGAAAAGCCACTACCTTCATGGTTCATCCGTTTATTTCAAAAACATGAAAAGAGTAGATACCGAGTTTTGCAAAAACACTCTACAATTAATTTTTTATTTCATTACAATAATCCTGACCATCTAGAAAAATGAAGCATATTGAGTGATTAAATCTTATATTATTTCAGTATGGTTATTAAGTACGCATTTCATAATAATATGTACAGATTTAGTATTATTAAATCGTTTTATTATTCAATTTGACCTCGATAATTAGTATGCTTCCATAATAAATATTGCTTTTCATATGCGCTGAGGCATCTACGCTTCTGTGCTTGTGGAAATGTGTGTTTATGTTTGAGTGAGAGGCCATGTGGCTGTAAAATGCTTCAATGCCTTCGGGAGTAGAGGGCTATATAAATGCTTTCATAATTATCATCATCATCATCATCATCATCATCATCATCATCATCTTCTTCTTCTTCTTCTTCTTCTTCTTCTTCTTCTTTTTCTTCTCTCACAAACTGCACAGTCACTTACAATCTATTCATGCATTCAGAGCCCTTGTCATCATTTGACGCGAGTGACTTTACATTCAGCCCAGTGTCGGCTCATAAACGACTTTACCCACCCGAGTTCATCAAGGACCTGCAAAGTAAGCACAAATAGAACTTACTGGCATAGTTCAGCCTGCTTCTGGAAAACCCCACAACCAACTGGTTTTGACAGTGTAATTACAGTAACATGTTATGAAGGAGCAAAGAGGTGATGTGAATTTACCACCACCTCAAAGTACAGTACATCCTACACCCAGTCATGGCTGCTTCTGGAAAACCCCACAACCAACCGGCTTTGACATTATAATTAACATGTTGTGAAGGAGCAAAGAGGTGATGTGAATTTACCACCACCTCAAAGTATATCCTACACCCAGTCACGCCTGTTTCTGGAAAACCCCACAACCAACCGGCTTTGACATTGTAATTAACATGTTGTGAAGGAGCTAAGAGGTGATGTGAATTTACCACCACCTCAAAGTATATCCTACACCCAGTCACGCCTGCGTCTGGAAAACCCCACAACCAACCGGCTTTGACATTTGTGGTTAATATGTTGTGAAGGCGCAAAGAGGTGACGTGAATTTACCACCATTTCAGTTTATATCCTATACCCAGTCACGCTTATTAGTAAATACTGTATTAGGAACACCAGTAATGCAAATCTAGGGATATACTGAATATTTTGGAAGTCCCAGAGTAACATTTGGGTTAGGTCAGTTCTTTGGGGAACTGCATGCATTTTAATATTATGTTTAGTACACAAGAATTTTTAGCATATCGTGAATTTTATAATAAGCCTGTCTTGATGTGATGTGGGCTTTGGTGAAGTGGCAAGTCAAGAATATGAATGATTGTCTGACGAACCACTTGAGAGTCACGGAGGTTGTTGGTGATGAAAAGCAGCGTGAAGCAGTGTGGTAGAATGGTTGCGGCGTTGGACTCAAGATCTAAAGGCTGTTGGTTCGATTCCCGACCACGGTTGTGTTGTAGGTGCCTTGGGAAAGCATTAACATTTATTTCACATTTTCCTCAGTCCATCCGTCTGTAAAATGGGTGCCTGGCTATATGCAGTGAAAGATATTGTCAGAATGCTAATGATCAGCACCTTGTAAATGGCAGCGGGTATACTCCCCAGAGAATTGAGAAAGTCCTAGAGTGGCCTGACCTGTTCAGATAATACTAGTGGAAAGTCAGAGACTTATAAACCGCATTACTATTATTGAAATGCCGTTGTGTATCGTATTCCTGATATTTTTTTTCCTTCTTTTGCTCCCAGAGCCACTGTTTATGAACGATTCGCTTGTGACTTGTCACTTCAAGGCAAAGGATGACTATCTGGTGGAGCATGCTAGAGGAGTTGAGGTCCTGGAGGACGAGAGTGGCCTCCGAGTGACCAAGACTGGCTTGTACTTCATTTACAGCAGCATCCAGTTCAGGCCGGACTCTGTTTACCGATGCAAGGACTTCAAATACCAGGTCAATACTGGAAGTTACATAATGTTTTGTCATGGCCTATACCAAAACCAGTGCACCTTGCCATTGAAGATTCCAATACGAATTAAGTTTCCCGCTGTGGTCGCCCCTCCCCTCGCTAATTCATTGCCCTCAAGGCTGGCTAGAAAGTTAACTGCTGTGAAATTTTCGCAGCGAGCCACGAAGGCTCAAGCTCATGAATTTGCCCCATGTAGGTTGGTTCTTTCATTCTAACATCACTTTTAATGGCATAATGACTGAGTACGCGTTTCCGGTCACACTATTTTCAGTTACCTATAACTATTAATTTCGTCAAATGTCTTTGTATTCATAGCGCACTTATTAAATCCTACATTCAGACCTGGGGTCACTATGTGTTGAAGATATCTCCAAATCACCCATACGGGACCGGCTGCTTGCTGAAGACTTCCCACACGTGCTGTGATGAGTGTGCAATGGATGACGAAACAAGCTTCACTGGTAAGTACCCTCTGCTACTGTCATATCAACAGCAAAGAATTAAAGGAGGCATAAATCTGTCTTTGAAAGTGGCCAGATTCTGTTTTCTGTCTCAGCAAGACCATGCGCAATATTTCGAAAGGAGCTGAGCTTGGTAGTATCGTCCGAGACTGTATTCTAGGTCCACAGTCAGATCTACAAGCCGCTGGTGCCAGGTACCATCGCAGGTGTCCTGTTTTTCACGCCAGCGCCCATACGACAAATAATCATGATAAGTTTGCTGTTAATGTTACAAAACATCATGCGATTCAGTGAGAGAGTGTTGTCAACAACGGTGGGCACAGAAAACTGGAAAATCCGCAGCAATTTCGAAAATGCAACTTTACTAATGTTATTTTATTAATGTTTTTAAAAAACTGCAGTATGGTTTTATGGGATGATAATATGGATTATGGATAAGAATTGTTTCTCCCGAAGATCTTTGTCCACTTAGCTTTACATTTTATCCCTTCATCCAGCGGGACAGATGGGGAAGAGGTTGAAGACAAGAGCTAGGGTATGTTCATAAAAAAAAAAAAACCAATAAAAACAAAGGAGGCACTTATGTCATTTGCGATACAGTCTTGCTCGAAGTGTTGAGTTCGTTAATTTCAGCCAGTTTGGCTTTTTGGTTTTAGGGTTTGTGGATGACTACCTGGACGAAACAAAAATGCTAGACTGGAGGTACGCGATGATGCATGCACAGTATGAGAAAAATCGCTGAGCACCAAACCTGGTTTAATCGATTGTAATGATCGATCATACATAGGACTAGTATGGACAGACGGATGGGGTGGGAATGGATGGACTGGCGGACGGTATGTCACTCTGTCAATCAGTAGTCAATACACGTATGGACCTGCTGACTGATTGCATTCATATTTTAATGAAGATTCCACAGGGTGAAAGAGTGAAAGGAACAAACCACAGAGAATTAAAGAAAAAGTGCTATTTGACTTTTTTTGAAGTATAAAGCTCCGTTCCATCTTAAGAAATACACACAACACTGTTTCATTATTATGCATTCACTAACATTCTCTTTTTCCCCTTTGCAATCAGGCGGCGCGTTTCACATGTCAGCGGGAGACATCCTAAGGGTTGAGGTTGCAGCTCATGGACTCATTTATTTCCGGAAGGACTCGAGTTTCTTGGGCCTCATGATGCTGGGATTAGAAAACGAAGCCCCAGTTTCGCAATCTTCAGACACTAAATAGTGAGCTTCCAACATTGGGCGGTCTACCTTGAAGAAAGTTTGGGGGACTGGCTAAGGAAAACCTGCAACTTTTCATGATCATGTGCCACACCGTGGCATCCTTTTTTACGAGGATTTCGACAAAAGAGCCCCGGGGCACGAGAATTGAGCACCGCGGACAAGACAACTGAGCGCTAATGATAAGATAACTAAGCACTACTGAGCACCAAAAATTTGTTAATTAAAAGCTGAAAGTCGTATTCTGCACATATCATATCAGATCATATCAGATTCTTTCCCCTGATAAACGACTCATTTCCTATTTACATTCGAGTCAAGATAACTATCAGTCATTCTTCATGCATTTTTGGTTTGGGATCTAATCCATTTTTGTTGCAGCCTGCATTGATAAAATCCACAGTCCACATTACTAATTCCATTTAAAAGTACAAATGAACATCGAGTTTCAGTTGAAATCTATACGATACCCAGGTTCATATAAATTCTATTTACATGTTTTTGTTGTGAAAAAAAAAAAATCAAGATAACAACAGCTTTACAATCATACCTAACCCGTTTTATATCATTTCAGCGAAGCAATTCCACTTTTGCACATTTCTGGAAAAGTTTAGTTCGGACCTGTTTCTTGTACCTTCTTCCTGCTGTTGACATATCGTAATGTGCAGTCAGAGTCCTCACTTACTATAATTATTAGCGACCAATTACGAATTCTAAGTCAACATTTGACAAAAANNNNAAAAAAAAAAAAAAAAAAAAGGTTTACAGCATTTTCTCTAAATTGGTGCTCAATTGATGTATAACTAAAGGCTTAGTTCTTACAGTGCTACGGCGCTCGGCTCTTACAGTCCAGCCGGGACTCAGCGGTCTTCCGGCCCTTGAACATGCCATGTAGTTATCTTTTAGTGGTCAGATGCATGTTGTCGCGTAACTACGAAAGCGAACTTAACAAAATATTAACTGCCAGTCAAAAAAAAAAAAAAATTATGCACCGAACAATCCAAGTCACCTGGTTGATATCAAAGCTTTTATCGTACAGGGATAAATGAGTAAGGAGGGCTTCTATGTGGTTTCTAATATACCATTGCGCAAACTAATATTTGCAGTTTTGAAAATAACGGTCTTTGACTAGCTTTGCACAAAAGCAGCGTCATCGAAACTTCTTTCTTCAAAAGTCCAGATGGTTTCAGACAATGACATAATAATATTATCTTTTTGTCATGTTTATATAGCCACATTTTAGTATTTGAAACACTGAATCTAAACTCAATGCCTTAATCAAACAGTTAGAGAGGATCAGCGAAACCTCATTCTTATCCCTCTCTGATTCGTAAAGGCATGTGCTCATTGACATGAAAAGTATATAGATATATGCAGGTGATAGTATCACAGGGTTCGAACTCTCCTCGGACTTAAACAAGTTATTGTAAATTGATAGCCTGCGTGCAGTTACACAAACTTTGCAACTTTATTATTTTAGGCTGCGGGGAACATGCTAATACATCATTTACTTTATTATTGTGCTGTTTATTAAACCGTGGAGTGTAGTCTACATGACGCCCTTAATTTAGCTGCTCCTTCTCAAATTTGTTGTCAGTTCCTATAGATCTAAGTTCTGGCCGCTGATCTCTACAACATTTGTTCCTTATATGTTAAATTTTTAGTATATTAAATATATTAGTTTCAACACATTTACACACATACCCCAATACACTTATTGACACAGATTTATCCACTCATACATACACACACACATGCACAAGTGCGCGCGCACTCATATATACAGTATATGAGTATATATACTCGCGCCAGCACACATTCACACATTCACACGGGCCATTCTCAATGGGGTTCATACCATCGGGAGATATCACAGATCTAAGTCATTGTATTGTTTTAAAATTTCACAATGCGTGTTAAATTCAATACTTACGTGTCTTTCACATGTCACACTAGTCAAAAGAAAGCAACTGAGAAGCCATACTAGACAACAAGATTATTAAGTTTAACCAGTTTTATTATTCATGCCCAGACCATGCTTAGAGGCATCAGGATGGTCAACAATACATTTAACAAATGACGGGAGAGACACAGCAGATTAAACACATCATAGATTTGGACAAGCGAAAGCGCTAGCTCGGAGCATTCAGTTTTACACATACACCCCGTTTTTCGCCTCTTCAAAGACTCGTGTATTTTCTATCTGAATCTCTTACTACTAAAATTACAGTATAACCAGTGATGTATCTGAAGTATTTGCAACAATTCATAGGTTATTTGTGCGTAGTTCTAAAAAAAATCTTTCTCATGAAGATAAACAGTCATAATACTATAATATATCATGATTTGCTTTGCAGTAGTCTAACTCCAGGTTATGAAAGGAGCTGAGAGTAAACAATGCTTCGTGGTCTGCAATAGAGTGTTTCTTGAAGCGACATAAAGTACCGTTCGGCCAGGTGAGCCGTACGTTAGTTGTAATAATTTATCGTTGTCATGGGAAACCAACTTTAAAAACAGGATAGAGAGGGAATATTCTGCCTGAATACTGTGAAAGAGCATTTTTTTAGCCAGTAGCTGCACATCTTTGGCGTTATCATGTACTCCAATTAAGATTAAAGAGAATGAGATAGAGGATGAAGACTGAGAATGCATGTGTGAAAACTATATAAGAGACAGTGGTCTAAGATATACTCTGTAGATAAATATTTTATACTCGTATTAACTATGCGCAAGTGAAAATGGTTGTCTGTGCAAACTATAAATTGCTTTTCGGATGCTTTTGTTTGTGTTAAATGGCTTCTCATAAGGCAGAAGTTACGAGTAGGGATGTGTGCTAGTAATGAAAGTTCAGCAATTTTATTAAGTGTGACAGCATGTAGTAATAGTACTAATAATAATATGATGTTGAGACAGTTCGAACCCTGTGAAATACCTCGGCTTTCCTCATATTTTCCTCAAGGTGGACCGACGAGGATTGATGTCGGACAAACTGTGTTTGCCTAGGGAGCACATCTCTTGTTGAAGCTCCCGTTAATCAGGCCACATGAAGTAAAGTCTTTTCAAATTGCAATGCCCAAAAAGTTCCTTTTCTTAGACTGTCCCACTTATAACGACAATGCTCATTCTCATATCTGTTTGGTAGAAGACAACAGAAAGAAGACAAAAGCTCTCACTTGGAGTTTTTGGTATAGCTGGGATAATCAGTTTTTAGTTTGTTCCTAATGTTCGCTCTAGGATTTTTTGGAGAGCTTGCATATGATGGATCATCTTTAGCCAAAGAAATGCCCGGCCAAGGCGCCATACTCATAATGATTCACTCTATGAACATTTATGTTTCGACAGAAGAGTGTAACTTCTTGAACAGCTGGTTCATGGAGATGATTGTGAGGTTAAATACATATTAAGGACTGACCGCACCAAAATTATATTGAAATTCATTAGAAGTGGGGCAGTCCCAAGAGGCTTTACATCATGTGACGGTCCCAAGCCCGATAAACTGAGAGGGATACAGTAAACAGGTTGTTGTTAACTCGATAAAATTGACATGTTTTTGCTCATTATCTTATCAGTCACGTGAGATACCAGTTAACGTCTCCGCATCCTAGGCAGCATATAGTTCGGGATCACATCCTTGATCAGTGTTGGAAGATCTCATAGGATCGTACACTGAACACCCTTATTATCTAACCATGATGTAATTGAACTCATAAATTTATATATATATATNATATATTTATATTTATGAATGAAATGGCGAATTGATAAATTTCTTTTCACAAAATTCATAATATAAAATCTTTTATACTTTGCACGATCATGTTAAACACACATATCACATCGATGAACATTATAATTGCAACTAGCTTTTAAAGAATCAATTTTTTTCCTTTCCCCTGTAAAATTTTGCGGATGTCGCTTATCCGATTTTATCTGACGCTATAATCCCTTCACATCACTATTATGATTGCTTTTGATTTCTGGCTCTCTTGTATTCGCTTGCCTTTTATTGTCAGTCTTGAAAAAGTGTTTAACACAACATATCGACTATTTCTTTATAAATCCATTATACATTTTTTTAAAAGTTTTGTGTCCTCGGGCAGAATCATAATAATTTAGTTTTAATTATGATTGCTTTTAATGTATTGAGCGTCTCATTTTAGTATGACGTTTATGGATCCTTTTCTTATTCATTTCGGAAATTTCCCTCCTTGGCGCACCTCAACTTATTTTAAAATTGCACGCCTTTTTCTTATTCATATTGGGGTTTTCCCTTCTGTTTGGTTCAAGGGTAGGTTTTGGTGTCAGGAAGTAGTCTACGAGAAAACTTGGTGTTAGTTTGTCATCACTTTTAGGTAGAGTTTGTGTTGGTTGTTTAGGTTTTGTATAGACTTTAACAATTTCAAAATTCCAATTGTTTGTTCTTATTTTTAAGCATTTCTATTTTCTATTCGGACATTTAATTGTTCATTTCATTACATAATGTTTTACTTATCAAATCAAGTCGATATGTATGCAATAATCAGCAAACAACTCAATTTTCCTTCCCTCTTGGCAAGTTCAAGTTGGCTTATCCTTATTATCCTTATCCTTTTCTTTATTAGCGCTACCTATGCTATTACCTCCCTTTGCATTTGAGGAAAATGACCCATTACTAAATTATGACAAACTATGCCTCCATCCCCCAGTTCCCTTTCATTATAATCTATAAGAATACTGACACGGAAACATGGTAACTGCTTATGATGTGAGGGAGGGGGCATGTCTAATGGCTGAGGCTCGTGAGAGCCTTATTCACGGTTGATTAAATAAACACAGGTCGTGAGAGCCATCTCGCCGCCACTGTGACAGAATCGATTACACCGTAATCTTCATTGCATATTATCTTAATACAGTGACATGTTGTGAATACCAGCTCTTGCATTATTTGAAGTAGGTGCGGTAACTAATATGCACTATGTACTCACCACGGCCTGCATTTAGGAAATAGTCGAAAAGAAGATACTATTTATTCACTAAGTTGAACAGATCATTGTCATCGTCATCTTCAACACATAAGAAACCATCATCCAAACATCTGGCTCTTTTTAGAGGGGCTGAAATGTCAACAGGAAAAGTCAGTCTTGAAAATAAGATCTGCCCTACTGGCCAAAGAGTAAGACTCTGAAGAAAAAGGAAGACTTGAAGAAAAGCTGAAAGAGCAATATATAGGCACATCAAACAGTTTGAATTTTTAAAGAGGATGTCACTAAAAATGTTGCCATCAAATGTATGAAATGTGCAGTATACTGTACTTGCAATTTTAGAACTTTAACAACCAGCCGCATACATTAAAACATTTTTAATGCGGCCTTATCAAAAAATAAAAAAATGGTAAGACGGTCCAAAGCCCGTAGAGAACGCACATGGGAAATGTTTTAATGTATACAGTACTTGAATTCAAAACAATAGAAAGAAAGAAATCATCCATCCATCAATCCATCCATCCATTCAGTAGCCAGTGGTTTTCAAGAGATAGTAAATCGATTTCTGGTATCGACACCGCTGCGCCCGAACCCCTTGGGTATTTTCTTTAAGTGCTCAGATAATTGACATCCTTTTGTGGCTCTCGCGGCCTGTTCCGTGCCTAAATCTGTCACTGTTTTCAAAATTGCTGAAGGCAATTGAGGAAGTTTTTGATTTGCTCCATGTTAATCTGCGAAGCTGATTACGCCACTCTCGTTTTAAACCTAACCATAAAAAAATCTCGTAGTGTTAAAACTGTGAAGCTGACAGTTTATCAAAATGACCAAACATTCATATGTGGGTTTTAATTGTCTCGAAAACTTGATACGAAATAGGTCGGGTAAATGATTACATCGCAAATATTTTTTTCTTATATGTTACTATGTATTATCGACTGCTATCACTCCAGCCCTAATTTTCTGTGGCCACTGACCAGTATTGAAGATAAGCATCTGAGTAAACAAAATAGTTGTGATAGCCGGTGACAAGTAGTTTGTTGCTGTGTCTCTTCGCTTGACCCATCCTCGTGAAAACCCAGCTGGGACCTCTGGCTATTTCCAGAGAACAAAAGTTAGCTCACTGGCGAGATCTTTTCCTTTCCATTTCCAGCCCCTGTCCCCCAAAAAATGCTGCTTTAATCAGTGTAAACTAAACTAGCCAGAGAACAGACAAATGCATTGGACCAGGCCACAGCTAAGTCATTAGGCCCTTGGGAGGGAGAAAAAAAAAGACTTGAAAAATGTATCACTCCTAGGAGTAAGTCAACCAAGTTTAGTAGTGAACGTGGGTAACCTTTAGTTAAATACTTCTTTATTCCTTACATGAGCACTGTGTGACATTCTTAAAATTTTCTTTAGAATTTTTTTCCCTGGAACACACTTAATATCTGTGCATCACGTACAATAATAGGAATAGTACTACCGATTTCTATAATTAGGCTTATTTTGGTGTTGAAGTTTTTGTTCTTTGCTTTCATTGTCTTGGTTAAGTCTGTCACTGCACCTCCTGTTGTACCAATGCGCACCGCTTGTTTTCGCAGATTTTGCTTCCCAGGTAGGTGTAGTGGCTTTACCTCCTCATCGTTAAATTGTATTTTTATGTCAGTTCGTGATGTATTTCTGCTAATGCACTTTGTACGTCTTCACTGTTCTTATTGAGTCTTGTAATGTCGTCTGCGAAATCTAAGTCGAATTGTTGGTTATCGTCAAGCACCGACGAATTCTTTATTTTATACAGCATATTATTCGTTTTCATTTGGTTATTTTACACTTTTAAACTTATAATCTCTGTTTAATTTGTGCACGCTTGTCCAATCTAAAATAATTCTTCAACTAATCCATTTGCTGCATTGGAGATTTACCACTTATTAAGAATTAATGTGTGTTTAAATTCATTGTTTTCCAAATATCATTAGAGCTATATTATCCTAGGCTTACTAATAAATGGATTCCGCAAAGCTTATTCAAGATTGTCTTTTCTTCTTTTCCCAATAAGACTATTACGCCCCAATCATTGTGTAAGATTAAAACCCATCGTTTCTTCAAATCTTTTATTACTACATCATTGGTAGAGTATTCCAAAGCAGTTAAAGCTTCTACAATAAAAATTATTGATCTTCATCTGGTCTTTGCGTTATTTTGCAGGTTACTGACACCTACAGTTTTTTTTCTTTCGGCCATTTAAACAAAACGTGTTATTCTGCAAATTCTACTGTGATTTGGGTAAATTTCACCCATGGAGGTTAAGTACTTCTTTTGCCTGATCTTTTTAAGAGGAAGAAAGAAAGGGGTCCATTTAAAAAATTTTTCACAAATCTCTTTCAAGAAAAGTCACCTCAAATTCTGATTTGGTCCCCAGTTTTTCAGTGGCTGGTTTTGATCGCATGCTAATACGAGAGGCCCAACACACTTTATTTTTACATCTATAACGCTCAAATTGTACCTGAAACTGTAAACCTGAATGCTTTATCTAGATCTTGGGTCTTTTTACATATTTCTACTACCTGACATTGGCTGACAGGACCCCAAACAAGGGAAATTTTATAGAATCAGGGATTGCTGGAGTTAAGCGAAAGGAATGATTTAGCCTTCTGTTCTAATAGGTGCCTGAAACCTGCATATCAACGGGTATTCTGGTTTTCTTATACACAATTATTACTCTGGTTACATAGATTATACAGGTGGGCTGATGGAAAAAGAGCCCACCATCTACCTTCTAGCAGATATCCTAGCTGCAGTGAAGCTTTACATTGTAATGCTAAGAATAGAGACATACAAGATGTGAAAGGGTAAATCCTGGTGGTGTGCTGATATACTGACTGTCAACAAATTTATCTTGTCATGCTCTTCAAAACTCTCTTCTTTGGTAAAGATCTTTGTGAAAAGACTGGATTTCTTGGAATCCTATCCTTTCTTAAAAGTATAAGACCCTATAATAAGATGTAGTGACATCGCGATAAATAGATCTAGAAACTTTAGATGTCTATATATAATGTGAAATTATTATTTTGATAATGTGAAATTTTGATGTATAGTAGCATGTTGCATGTTTTGGACTGTGTATCTGTAGCAATGATGAGAGTCACAGTACTAATCTGATTGGGAAGCTGGAAGCTACACTCTGGCAGTCAGGGTTGGAATGACAAGATCTTGTCTTCTCAGATAAGAACGGTAAACTAGGTGACCAATGTGCATGTTGTGCATGTTAAATTTTCCTTAACTGTTTTAAAATTGTAGCAGAGTAGGCCTAGAGGTCACTGTCAGGGCAAAATTCATAGGAAAATTCTACCCCCAGTGGCTTAGTCTTACACCAAGAAAGATGTATTATAGCTATAATCATGCTGATGCACCATGAAACCGCTTAATCTAAAACCAAAAAGATGCATTATAGCTATAATCATGCTGATGTGCCGTAATACCTTGACTCAGGCAAACAAGAAGTAATATCCTTGGCCAGTATAGTGAATCTGCATGCATTAATTAGATGTTCCCCTGCAACAGAGCCTGTCAATCCCGCACTAGTCTCTACAGTCACAAGCAATGCTGCCTCACCCAGACAGACAACCAGAACAGCTAAGATGCAAACTCATGGTCAATCTAGACTAACGGAGGCCTCCAAGTCCGATGATAATGTTTGAGGGTTACCTCTGAAATCACCCACTTTTTCAGGTAATACCGCTCTATCTACTCCACCTGTGCAAGTCGAAAACCAATACCACAAAACCACTTCATAAGAAAATTAAGAGCGATAAGATCTGTTATGATGTTGGATTCATGATGTTTATTCTTATGTAGGCAGATTGTCAGTTGGTATCCACCACTGCCTTATATCAACAACCATTCAGCCATTCTGCACAAACTTTCTGACTCATTGTCACAATAATAGCAAAATAGTAGCAAAAAGTTATAAACTTATGTGATTTTACCCCCCAGTGATCACTGATATCTAGTAAGCATCCACAGAATATTAAAGGCTGACTGGCAAACATGCCACAATAATATTCTCACTAAGATAATGCATATAATACTCTGACATGCACACACACACACACTATTCTGAACACATATAATCTGTACATAATAAATTTTCAATGTATCTGAGATCAGAAACACTAGCACATGTCCCAGATATCAGAAATGTTTGTCAATAGGTATACCAAGATTCCACTGTATATTGTACAAGATACATTGTACTGTTTATTCAAATTTGTTAAACTGAGACACCATATTGTCTCAAACAAATCTGCCCATATTACAAAACTCTAGATGACCAAACATAATGTTTCTGAATGCGGACAGTATGGCAGGGACCACTCATAACTAACCCAAGCACAATAATAAATACTTGATGTTCCATATGTGAGCAGTTGGGAAGTTTGTTAGGATCACAGGTAAACATTAGGCTCACACAGAAAGTTCGGGACTGATTCAGGCAATAGGTACTTACAAATTAAGCTGCTGTGAAGTCAGCGTCTGTGGTGTAGGGATAGCACGTTCAGGCTTGCAAGCTGAGACACTGGGTTGGATTCCCTGTAGGGGCATGAAATTTTCTAGTGTAGGTTTTTTTCAGCCCTTTTTCTCAAAATTGACTTTCACAGTCATTGGTAAAATCCCTGGTGACACTATTCTCTAGATAATTTGTAACATCCAAAAATAAAATTATCAGACTAGACTCACATTCCTCCCCATTAAGGATAAGGAAAAGGATAAGGATAACTTTATTTGTCCACAAAGGGAAATTTGCCTTGTTACAGTGTGCTTACCAAACATAAATTAATATCTGTGCAAACACACACTCCCTCGCTATTACACATACACACACACATACTTCCACACACACCCACCCACAAGCAACCACGAACACACACATATATAATAACACATCCCCACCCACACACACACACACACACACACACACACACACACACACACACACACACACACACACACACAAACACACATAAACACACGCAGACTGTTACCCTGTTACAATCACTGCTCTCACAATTAATGATAATGATTGGAGAATATTATATGCCTAGCCACCCGGTTACACATGGGATTGCATATTTATAGACAACTATATGTTCACTCACACACACTTTCTACACGTCTCATGGAATCCTCTAAACTGTTTTAAATAGGCCTATTTTGCTATGTTCATAAGAGGGATCTCAGTCATTTTATACTTCAGGATTTGTAAAGAAGTTTTATAACAGTGCTAGTTTCACAATGAATGCTGTTGTAACAATGCTGTTCAAATATATCATATCGTCGCCTTCCACACGAAAGGGCGTATCCTTGTTTTTCACGTTTTAACGAGAGAGCGATTAATGTCTGATTCGATCATAGTAATATTTGCTTAAGCCCTTAGGAATTTTATGCTATATCTTCGTTACTTTTTGAGCTAGGGATACACCGTTTCGTGTGAACATAGTTCTGAGATAGCACTACGTGCTGGTGGTGATAACTCAAAACCGTCAAAAATCGGGATACACCCTTTCGTGTGAAAGGCGACGATATTTTCCCTTTAAACACAGAAACTGCACACAATTGAGCACCGTTCCCTTATACATGTCAAGCTCACAAAATGAGTTTGCCTAAGCAATGAATCTAGGAAACTGAGAAACAATGAAAATAAAATGGGTAGCATGGAACAATAACATAATTTTGAGCAGTATATTTTCAAGTATCATATATTCAACTATATTTACTGTTCAGGTACTCTAATATCTGATACCAAGCAGCAGTATGTTCATAGTTTCATTAAAGAATTGTCAGAGTAAAAGCTACACAAAATAAAAATAATATGCACATTCAAGCAACAACAAATAACATCCAAGAATCAGTTATCTTTAAAAAAGACCCGAATGCAATATTTCTAGTATGGTTAATGGACTGTAGTGAAGAATCCTTTGATAATGGGCATTTGAAGGGAGAGTACAAGTCATGGATGGTGATCATTTTTTTATTATATTTCAAAGGAGGTCAATTTACATCACAGTGACCACATTATAGTCACTTTGCACTGACGCAGCCAGCTTTTCTTCAAAATGGACTTTTGTCTACTGCAGGTAATGATATGAAAAACCTATTGTATTGCAAAGGATCTTGCCAATTAAACGACAGATAAATCATATAAAACCTTAATTGATTAACTGACAAAGACAAAACAGATATTCTGAAAATCTTGTCAAGTACATACAGATCAAATCGTTCAGGGCCATTTTAAAGTAAAAGACAAGCATGAAAACTCTCTTATCACAGCACAGTTGTATATGAAATTGTCCATTAGACCTAATACAGCAGTCCAGCTCTGTAAAGAGTCAATTTACAAAAAACAAGTTGTTATTTCCAAAACCATAAGCACAATACTTTATTTATTATTATCATAGTTTTAGACAGTTTTCAACAAAGCACATTATGTTCATTGGAAGTGCTTCACAGCCCACTCCATTTGCGATCTAGTGATAAAATGGCATAAAGTCGCCATCAGTCATACAGACTTCACACCAATGTCATAATTAAATTGTTTATTCTAATCATCTTGTGTTGACCCATTGTGCTGGTATTACAAACACACTTTCTATTTGAGTACACCACACATTTAAGTGCTCATTAGGGTAAAAGGCCACCACTCACTTTTGAATTGGGTCATTAATCTACTATGTACAATTAAAGCTACATAAATATATATTCCTTGAGTAAACTGTGTGCATAAATTCATGAACTAATTACTTTTGCTACAAATCATTGCATTTCCATGTTTGTAAGAAATTTGCATTGAGCAGGCAGGCTAACTAAGGAACCCATTGCCTGGAAATTTCTGCGGTAGCATCCCTTGTTGAACTGAATAAAGAATGGAGCTTTGGTAGACATTAATTCTTGATTGATAGCCCCAGGGAGGAGATCAAGAGCCGTCTCACTGGAAGTACTAACAACCTCAAGAACCCAGCTCCTTTTTCTTTGCCTCACCAAGAACTGCGCTTTTGTTCCACACATGGATCAGTAGCGTCTCAGGCACATGGAGAGAGAGCAGACCTGACTGCACTGCCTGCCTTACCACCAGATTACACATATAAAAATCCTAAGCTCACATCAGAATCAAGGCCTTCCAGAAGCAATCACACCTAGGTATAAAACATAAATTTGAAATGAAATAGGATGTAAATATATTTCTCCAAGTTGGTTCTCTGCAAGATGTTTTTTCTAGGTTATTTTTTCTTTGTTTTAAATATAGAAAATAACGCACACCATGGTATTAAGTACAGTGTCAAGTCTGAAAGTAGTTTTCCAGAATAAGATTTAACACATGCACAAAAAGCAGAATACTGTTTAGAGGCCTTTCTTGTCATATCAAAATGATGAATAACATACTTTTAAAGATCTTATTCTTTGGCTTGCAACTTTAGTTAGACTATGTCCTCAGTGATTTTTAGACACTGCACCCATTATTAAGATTGAAGCCACTGCAAAATGTATTATTACACTATTAGATTTTAAATCTCGACAAGTAATTCCCAGGATTAGACCAGTATCCCTCTCTGTAATTTCCCAACCTTTATATCTTATCTCCTGTCCTGCACTGGAGAGAAGACAAATGGTCTAAGTCCATCAGTAGATGAAAGCAAAATAACATTAATAAGAAAAATCAGCTTTATTACGAGGTGTACCTTTTATATGCTCAGACTAACCTGTTTCTACTCAAACAAACCTATTTCTATTGGTCCTATTGGCTTCAAATTTGGCAGAAGTGTGCACAAATGCTTTATAAGATCGGGAAAATTTTTTCATAATTTTTCAACAAAAATGACATGTTTTATGAACAGAAGTGTGAGGTTAGGCAAGGCCATCTTCAAACTTGAAAATGGAGCTAGACGCTTGTGATTTTCGAGCAATGACTTTGTATGACTACAAAAGGCTATGGATTGTCTGGATCAGCTAACAGCAACATTTGGAGAGTCTGCCCCTTCCAAATCAACTGTTTACAAATGGTATCAGGAATTTTCATGTGCCAGAAAGACCACCAAAGTAGACCCCTCCCCTGGAAGACCTGTCTCTGTAACTAGAAATGAAAACATAGAAGCTGTGCAAAAGTTGGTAGATACAGACAGGAGAATAACATCTGAGGTAATACAGGAGGAACACTTAAAGCTAAGGAAGGTCTGTGCCCAGTGGGTACCCCATATATTGACTCAGGATCAGAAAAGGGCTAGGGTTGAGTTTTGTCAAACCATGCTTAGAGAATAAGATGCAGGACGGTCAAAGTCTGTGTATAAAGTTATGACTGGAGAAGAGACATGGGTGTACAAATACAACCCTGTAAGCAGGCGGTAAAGCATGTGTTGGGTGGGTGCTGGAGATACTCCACCTGTGAAATTTAAGCAATCTCAGAGCACTGGTAAAATGATGGTGGCTTTTTTTTTACAGAAAATGTGGCCATATTATAACAATTCCTGTAGAAGAACACAGGACTGTTACTGCCCTATGGTATATCATTAACTTCTAAGAGTGGGCACAAAAGCATCCAAGGACGGGCACTCGAGGGCTTAAGTTGCACCACGATAACACAAATGCTCACAAAGCACACGTGACTTTAGAGTATTTGGAAAGGGGAAACATAAAATCTCTCCGCCTTACTCACCGGACCTAGCTCCTTGTGACTTTTTCTTGTTCCCGTCAGTCAAAGATCAAATGAGAGGGAAGCGATTCAGTGACAACAAAGAAGCGCTTTTTACCTTGAACAAATTAATCGAGAAAATACCTGCTGAGGAGTGGAGCCATTCCTTTGTCTCTTGGTTTAAGAGGATGCAGTCGTGCATCAATGCTAAAGGAGAGTATTTCGAGAAGTTGTAAAAGTGTCAGCTCTCTAGGACCAGTAGAACATGGTTAGTCCGAGCATATAAAAGGTATACCTCGTATTATAACTCCACCAAGTCACAGACTCTTACTCACAGTCTTCCCATATCCTTATTATGTGATTTTGCCCTGAATTGTTAACGGACTTCAATTTCTGTCTTGTATTCTTACGCTACAACCTTCCTTCTGTGTGTGCTTACCATCAGTATTAGAAGCACAGCTGTAAATTGCAACTACCAACCATTGCAGCCCCAGCTCCTTAAAAGGACACATGACTCCAAAAGGACTCTGAGCACTGTTAACACTGATGGAAAATAGTGCCTTGATAACTGCAACTGAGTTAGGTGGGTGATAATGTCTGAAACTCTTGCTTATAGAGAATTGATGGGGTAGCTATGACCTGACTGAAGATGTCATGTCATGACTTTATCATATTTTCCACCTCCGAGCATCAGCAGTCCAGCAAAGCTTGTGGTATTTGAGAACCTCACAAGGTTGTTAGCATCAACTTCTATGTGGATGACGTCACCATCATTCAAGAGAAACACACCACCTGGGGGCAAGAAGGAGAACCAATCAAGTCCAGCCCATCTCCTCTTTTCTCTTCCAATGCCCATCTACAAACATAGTCTGAGCAATCAATGGTTCATGGTCTCAGCAGCACTGTTTGAAATTAGGGAGGTTAGGAAAAGGGGAAGTGCTAAGTCATTTAAGAACTGATGTGGAAGTCTTCTCTTTCTTAGGTGTCATCTGTATGCATTGTCCAAGAAACAAGTCATTGTTGAAAAGATGTTAGAGAGTACGGGAGACAATGGCTGTAATGGTTAAAATGAAATCTGTGGGACCAAAGGCTTCATTCAATTTTAACAGAGCTTCCATTTAGGCATAGAAAACTAAAAAGAGGAAAAGAAATGGGAGCCTCTTGTTCCTTTCATTTTCATGGTACTCTTGGTTTAACCATTTTCATTTTAACTGTTTAGTGTATTAACTTTTACTGCGGGATGTGGGTGT
>JAWQUT010000028.1:1644834-1660586 GCA_033807755.1 Ellobium chinense | reverse complement strand
CCCCCTCCCCCCTCATTCCAACTTCAGTGAATTCAACTGATTCTGACAAAATGTAGAAATAATTTGAAAAGCAACCAAATGAAAGCAAAGTTGAAGTCTTCATCACAGTAATGATTCAAATCTGGACCTTGATTCATGGTAACAGCAGAATGCTATCTCTAGTACTTGTGAGGTAGGTTATATGCCATTGTATTCACAAACTCCTTACATTACATCCTCATGCAGCCAACACTGTTCATTCATGGGGATCCTATCACACTTCTCAAACCATTCGCACAGCCTACTCACTGGTGAAGCTTGTCTCATCATCTTTGATGCATTTATCACAACATGTATGGACGGTTTGTAGTAAAACTTCTGTTGTCTCTGAATGTTCTGGTTTTGGTGCTCGTTTCACCCTGTGTTTCCATGTCTGAATAAATGAGACCAGTAAATTAAAAACCATGCTTAGACTACCAGATAACTCTGAGTGTCTGGCCTCCTTTGGTTACGGATATTATTATTAGCCATTAAAAGCTCTGAGACAGAGACCTGGTACTAAAGATGTGCCAACAGCTGACAAAGCAAAGATCAGATGTACCGTCAGCTGACAAAGCAAAGATCAGTTTAAGTGTTTCTGGTAGCAGTGATCTCTAAGAGGTCCACCATACAGTGAACACAAAAGGCAACTGAATAAATCCACCAAATGATGGCATACTATTTATATACATAATTTATCTCTTAGATACATCTGTCAAAATTGTACAACTCATAGTAAAGAGTCATCAGCACAATATAATTGACATATATAAAGGCAGCAGATCAATCTGAGCCATAAAAAAAATTAATCAACTAATTAAAAGTCCTATGCGTAAAACGTCTACTGAAACAAGATGATGACATACCCATCTTGATTCTCAAAATGCTGCCAAGATTTCTGCCAGAATGCAGGTCATTGTCACAAAGTCAACAGTGGTGCCCGATTAATTCTTAAGGAATGAAAGATGCAAGGAGGACAGAAGAGTAAATGAAACCAACCCACCTGGTATTTAAACTGACTGCATCGTTTGTTTGAGTCTGGCATGAACTCAATGCTGCTGTAGATGAAGTACATGCCAGTTTCCTTAATGTGAAGGCCATCATCTCTGACAGTCACACCTCTCACATGTTCCCTGGAGTGATCTTCCTCTTTCAGGAAGTGACATTTTATCAAAGTTCCAAATTCTGGCTCTGCAGAGAAGGAAAAAATGCCATGGTTATGGCACTGTCTGAAGATAAAATGGATCACAAGTGAACTGTCTGCTACAAATATAAAGGAAATCAAACATAAATATGATTTGTATGCAGTAAATTTAATAATGTGGTATTTGGAGGACTTCAGTCATCAGTCCTAAGGCTATTCTCTACAATATTAGATGACCCCAAAAATTTTACTAATTTCAAAGTTTAATAACTATAGCTATTCAGATCTTATGCAGTTGAAATATGGCACCTATGAAGAAAGATATGTATTATTTGTTATTACTGCATATTTCAAATATTTAAGTGCTGTTGTCATATGTCTACAGAGGCATGCCTGGAGTACATCTAAAATATCACTGTTTAACCTGTTTTTTCCTTTTCAATTTTTTAGCTACAACAAAAATATACATATAGTACCTACATCAGCGAAATTTGCAACAATTCTTGATTATATATTTGTTAATGGGTCCAAAATTTTGTACTGGTTTTTCCTCAACTCTTGAAGTTATTGGACTTTGTTTAAGCAAACTTTTTGGGGGGTTCACCCTGCATATTACAAGCTGAGAGCATGGGGTCAATGAACATCACACTGACAGATCATGAATGTCACAACAGCTTCATGGAGACAGACAATATATATACAAATGACATAAATGTAATTCTTATAACTGTGTATACCTCTAAAATATCCGCTCATGTTTGTCCTTCCTATCATCATAGCCAATATATGTCAACATTATCATGACAGGCATTATTCAAGACACAGCTGCTCATTACCGTGTAGATATACACAGACACAAGACAATAACACTGACAAAGTAACATTAAATTTTCCATAGATTGCACTCTCACAGAAAATGGATCTTACTTAAAATACTTCCTTGGAGTACATTTAAAGTTTCTGTCTAGTGGATAAATCATAGAATATTATCTTCCATGAAGAACCTGGAATAGTATAATTTGATCCTAGGTAAAAGGAAAGTATTTACTGTAATTTTATTATTAAAAATATCAGTTTCGGTGCCACATTCCATTTAAGAGGATATTTTCTGGTTTAACACAATAAATTAATGATAGGTTGCACTGACAGCAATTTTCATATCAAATTTTGCCTGGATCAAAATTTAACACTTACAAACATATTTTATATCATGTACACTTTGCAAGTGGTATACATTAAATGAAAGAACTAGGTGCACAGCCTTGTTCATGAAAGAGCATGTTTCACTGATAGGAAATTTTCCTTTCAAATTTTGCCTCAACCAAAATCTAGCACTTTCAGATATTTTTTTTCATGTACATCTTGCAAGTGGGATGCATTATCTCAGAGAATAAGGTGCACAGCCTTGCCCATGAAAGACTACATGCCTTGCAACCAGTCAAATTGAGTCTTCAATCTTTTTTGATGACATCAAGTTTTGATATGATATAAACAGTCTGATGTGTGTAATTTCAATGATTGGCAATATTATTGATCTAGCATTATTCAGTACCACACTAAAGTCACTGAACTGACAGGAGGCAAATCACATGGAGTGATAATTAGGGGAGAAAATCATGATTATAAAACACCATGAACTATGTACATGTATCTCATCTATCCAAATTCAAACTTATTCACATTTATTACTTATGGCCCATAAAAATCACTATTTTGTATACAAGCATGATTTTGTTTTATCTTTCTGAGACAAACAAAAATACCGTACCCAATACGATAGCCCCAATCACCTTCAAAGGCTGTTGTCAGCTCCTTGTCTAGTAATATTACTATATTGATTGGCTGCAAAAATTATTGCATATCATATCTGAGAAAAAATCGTCATGCCTTCATGGACTTTAATTAAATGGTCAATTTCTTGTAGATATTCCTTTGATATTGCGCTGTCCAAAATAAGATCCTCAAGTTTATGGTACTTTACCTCGGGAATGTGTTACGTTGGGTGGATACAGTCGCTTGTGAGCGGATATGCGGCTGAACTTGAAGTCAGTGGCATTAAACTCTGGCAGCTGGGCTGGAAAAAATGGATGGATGAATGGATGGATGGATGGACGGATGGATGGATGGATGGATGGATGGATTGATGGGTGGACAGCAACTACATCTGGTACACTCTAAATACTCTAATGATAGAGAGATGGACAGACACAGAGAAACAGACACAGAGCGACAGGCAACAGATGGATAGGCGGTGGAAGGGAGGGATGGATGGGCAGATAGGTGGGTGAATGAATGAAAGTAAATGAATGAATGAACAACAGGCAGGTAGCAAATTAATAAATTACACATCATCCATCAAATCATTAAATCAACAGTGGTCATAAAATGGAAACATTAAAAAAATCTGCAAAAGATTTGTTGTGCTGTTGCTTTGCTAATGATGACAGTTGTGATCATGTCACTGGTTTGGTGCTAAGATGATGTGACAGTGATGATAATATGGTAATGATCATGATGGGCTCAAGCAGCAGAAGTTTCATTCAAATTTATGATTGTTGTGGTAATTTTTTGTTTCTAAATCAGTACCCATAATTTACTTCTTGTGAGGCTCATGTCTTTTTATCTATATAAGTTATAACTGATGATCACTCCATGGCTGAAAAGTTTTACTGCAATGAAACTTTATGTTATAGTCTATTTAGACTATATATATAGTCTATATGAAAATCAGCAGTGCAGTGACATAATTTGACATGCCATATTTTGTACTTTTATCAAATATAAAAAGAAAACGACTCACTGATGACGAAGTTGATGATGATGATGATTATGAATTATGATAATGATGATGACTACCTGTATTCTGTACCTGTCTGCGCATACTCTGAAGGTAAAATGAAATAGGTAACAATAAGGTACTGAGATGTGATGAATGGCATAATCTCTCACTTTTGAACCGCCTTTCTCTCTGCTCTCTAATCTTCTTTTAATTGTTTTTGCATTGGGTGCCCCTCCACTATCCCAAACCTTCCTCCTCCCCACAGAAAACAAAACTTTTACTTACTGTCAAGGTTCAGAGAGAAGGGTATTCAGTATTTGTGTCTCATTAATGACTTACATCAAATTGAGAGAACTATCTGAAAGAGATTAGTGAGACCTAAACTTGGTAAAACAAATTGTTTCTATAATGATATCATGATATGTACTAACGTGTCTCAGACACAAGTGTGAAATCTGATGATCACTAACAACTGTATTTAAGATAATGATTTCCCAAGATCACTACCAACAACAGACAACAAAATGCACTACTCTGGTAAGCACTTTGATACATGTGCACTTTTGCTTATTAGAATAGGGCATGGACACATGAATGCATTATTATCTACAGTGCAAGGGTCGAACACTCCCACAAACCCACCAGTTCTAGCAGTGCAGACATCTGATCATCCTTGAAAGCACAACACTTCTCCACCCCATTCACCTCAGTCTTTGTCATTTTGTCTAGCAGTGGGTCCTTCGGCTGTAGTATCAGCTGAGTGCAATCAACACATGCTATGGCAGGACCCTGAGAATCTGATGGTTCTGTGTTCTGGTCATGTAAGAAATGACGCAAAGGTAGATAGTTATCTGGTGCTATTGTGATTGTAATTATAGTAACCAGTATTTTGTTGCTGCTGCTGTCCTAACAGCTGCTGTGTTGTTGCTGCTGTAATAGTGGAGTTGCTGTTATTGTTGTTGTTGTTGTTGTTGTTGTTGTTGTTGTTGTTGTTGTGGTACTTATTGGTGTTGCTACTAGTGATGATGTTATTGTTCTTGTGTTTGCTGTTGTTGTCAATGTTGTTATTGTTGTTGTTGTTGTGGCTACTGTTGTTGTTGTTGTTGCTGCTGCTGCTGTTGTTGTCTTGCTAAAAACTGGAAATTTCATTTTAAGCATATATTCGAGTGTAACACTTTACTAAAATTTAGAGATTGTGTCACATGCAATTAACCCTGCAATTATCGACTTTAGTTCCTCACTCTGGTGATCGGTCTTATATGACCCGACCACTCACATAGAGCCACTGGTGATCGGGTCTTATATGACCCGATAACTCTTTTGAGAAAATGATGATCAGGTCTAATACAATGCGAGTGTATTGTCTACAAAACTGTAAGCTGAGCACACATTGTAATTATTTTGAGCTTTTTAGACTACTGGGTAAAAAATAGTAAAAGTATAACTGCATCCACACTCACAAATTTTGATGGTTCGAGACTTAGATAATATACTCCATGATAGACTGCAATATTAATATTATGTGGACTGGGATACATGGCTTGTGAACTGGGTCGCAGCTGCTCTAAGGAGAGAAAAGTTGTCCTTCTATTGGGATCATGGACATCTGAACCCATATATATATGTATGTCCAAGATTGCGTGAAGGATAGCCTCTTTCATCTGTGCTATTTCACATCTACACTGCCAGGGTGACAAGCATTCAATGTAATGGTCCAGGAAGGACATTAACGTTTGTAGACAATATCCTCATATATAAGGATACATAAAGTCATAAGACTGACCCAGATAGGCAGGGCATGGTCACAAGCATTCACGAAACGATGCAAGCCATCGCTTAGTGGAGTGATGAATCTAGCTCACAAGACAACCCGCAAAAGGTCAGCGTCTTGTGGTGCTCTTTAAATAATCACAAAGTCTTGGCTGATCTCCCCGTCATCACCTCACTGGGACATGACACAGAAAATGCAACAGAATTAAATATCTCGGGGTGACCTTTGATTGCAGCCTGTTTGTATAGGCACCATAGGGAGTGAATAATTCAGAGATGCAAAGGAGGTATGGCAATGCTGAAATCAACAGCAGCTGTGAACCTGGAATAGAGACAACTGGCTCTTCCGCACCATCAGTTGGTTTAAGCGTTGGTCAGTTATGGCCTTGAAATCCTCACACTGTCACCACCACAGTGTGATCGATTGGAATATATCCAGAATGAAGGTGTGCACATTGTTTGGGGTGCATTAGAGAAGCCCTTATTGCGACAATAAAACCCATACTGGGACTCATGTCAATATGATCTAGACATGCTTGCCAAGTCAAGGCTAATTGTGAGTAGTGGAGGACAAGAGACATCCACCACATGAAAACACTGTTGATATCAACAGCACAGGATTTAAGAGATGATGTCATGAATGGCACAAGTAGAAAAATACTACCGAGTAGAAAAATACTACTGCTCTGATCCCCACAGCGAAAGACTCAGTCAAGGGAGAGGACTAGGTCAACTCTGGATAGTGCATGACTGACTTCCAGAAAGTAATCATCATCCTTGGCAGGAAATGCAAAGAGTGGTTCCCTGGGAGAGAACCCTCACCTACATCTCATAGTAGTCAGTCAGAGGTATGGACTTTTCTGTACTTGCTATATTACTATTAAACAACTTTAGCAGCAACAAGAAGAAAATCCCAACCACTGATGGCTCCTAAAAGTTATCGGGTCTTACACGACCCAATTACCAGTTTCTCTATAAATGTGACAGGATTTTATATTATATGACCCGACCATCAATAAGAGGGTTTTGTGGTCAGAAAATGGTAGTCACTCATCAACTTATGGATGGAATTGATTGATTTTTTTGGACAGTATGAAGAAAATTATTTTTAGGAAAAGTCACGAAATTTCAGGTCTGAGAAGTGATTTTTAAGCGAATTAGACTACATCTACTTGAAGATGCTCCCGAGTTTTATTTATTTGACCCGATCACCGCCGCACAGGTCAAGAATGGTGGTAACCTACACTTCAAAACTCATGGACTCCATTTCCTCGCCTGTTCCATGCGAAATCTCGCCTTATGCTATTATATAAAATTACCTTCACAAACTTGAATTTCTAAGTTGGTGTCCTTGAAAGTCAAGTTTATGAGGTTCTGTATTATCATAGGCATTAGTACATACCTGCGGCGATGTCCCACTGATGTATAGTGGTACAGCAATGACTAGTACAACAAAACTTAGACAACTAAAGACTCCAGCCACGCCCAGAAATATTCTGTTGGAAAAACAAAAAACAAAAAAAAACAACAAAAAATATATTACATATACATGTATCAAGGTATTGATCTTTAGGCCTTTTTGAGTCTTTTAAAGACCACTAAAAAGTTCGAAGAATTCAAGAAATATATATAAGATGTTCATCTTTAAGCCTTTGAGTCTTTCAAACTCAAAGGTCACTAAATCTGTCTGGGAAACCAGGATACCAATGGCCTTGCTCTTCACAAATGCATTTAGACTATTAGGCCCACAGCAATGTATAAATTTGCAGTCAGCAAGAATACACGTTTTCCAATGCTCAAATGGTACACAGACCATGACTGAGCTTTAACATAGGAGGAAGCGATACAGCAAAATCAAGTGATATGAATATTATGAAAGAGACGATCCTCTTTTTTTGTCTTTTTTTTGTCAGAAGAATTAGCTATGGAAAGCAAATGCCATTGTTGTCTTTCAGAAGTCTACCTGAAGACATTCACAGCTTTTTCATAACACTGAATTATTTTCAGTATGTTTTCCCACTCATTAGCTTTTCGTCTTCCCGGCTAACAAGATTCCTCCCTTCCTTCCATCCATCCATCCATCCATCCATCCATCCAATTAATCAGCTAAGATGGCCAGCTGGTCAAGAAAGCAATCACCTGCACTGCCTGACACACACCCATCCACCTACCCCCCCGTCCCTCTGTCCCTCTGCCCGGCCACCCACCCGACCGGCCAGCCAGCTGGCCGTCCATCCATACTTCTGTCTGTCTGTCTGTCTGTCTGTCTCTGTGTGTGTGTGTGTGTGTGTGTGTGTGTGTCTGTGTGTGTGTCTGTGTGTGTGTCCGGAAGGAGGATAGGGAGGGAGGAAAGAGGACCACACCCAACATCCAAGATGAAAGTCAGACAACAGTATGATGTACATGTTCAGGATGTGCAGACATAGACTACAAGGCATTGTGTGTGTGTGTGTGTGTGTGTGTGTGTGTGTATGTGTGTGTGTGTGTATGTGTGTGTGTGGAGGGGGAGGGAAAAGGAGGAGGGAAGTGGAAGAAATTGAAGTTATGCCTTACTTTACTGATCTATTTTCTCTCCCACCACCCATTCACTCCTCTGTTCCATGCCCACACCTCATTTCAAAATTAGAAAAGGAAACCCACTAAGTGTGCGAGGCCAAAAGGTCCCCCCACTACGAATATCAGGCACGCAAGTAATGGGTAAGAGTAAAAAGCTTCGTAAGTACCTGATTTAAGTATATAAAATGTGGAGATTATGATAACACTGAGATTGATACAAGTAGCAATCCCTTTAGAATGCCATGTCATGTATTGTAGGGCAACAGGAGAGTTGGGGAGAGAGACTGAGAACAGAGCTCACAGGTAACCAGTATTACTACAAACAGTCTGGGTGAATAAAATTCTTGTTCCACCATACATAAATATAAATTATATTCAGTCTGTAGCACTGTCAACATGCCCTACTTTTTGTCTTTTTATTTATTCGCCCAGATTAGCTCTTGTTTTCCTCCTTTCCCTCTAGCATTACAAAAAAAAAAAAATGACGTTCTAGTGAGAAGTCACATGATACGAAATATTCACATAAGGACGGGGAGTGGGGGGAGAAGGAGAGAGTGAGAAGAACGGAGAGAATGTATCTTGTAAATACGTACTGTATGCTTGCAACATTATATTTCTTTTTTGTTTTTCTTATTTAGATCTAGATCTAGATCTAGTCTAGATCTATTGTCTAGAGGCCTAATCTAATGTTGAATTTATTTTTATAAGCCTCGTTGCCCTCAATATGTATGATAAACGCAGAAAACTAAAGAAATGTTACGAATAAGGAACGTGTGCCTAACGAAATACAGTAATCCGTACTTACAATTGCTGCTTCTTGTCCAATGGTTGGGACTGGCTAGACCTCCTGGTTGTCCGACGAGGCATGACTGTTGTGGTGGTGGCAGTTAGCCTACACTAGACTAGTTTCACTTTCTTAAACACTCGAAATCAAACACAGCACAACCTACAAAGACACAAAATAGTTCATGCTGCAGTCAAAGTATCTGTGTTCTTTTTGAAGTCCCGAATTAAGTATATAGGCCTGCAAGCAGTGGAGGCTATGGTATTTTTCAAACATAGTCTGTGAACTTCCTCTACAAGTGGGTTAAATGACAGCTGCGGTTGTGTGTACACACTGTGTCATTACCGGGAAAAACCCCCAGTGACACACAGTCTACTGAATCTCGGAAACCGACGGGCTCGGTCATAACACGTTTCGATTGCGTGGTGGGCTGATAACAAAGCAAATATAATATTATGGCACTTAATATTCTGCGGTCCGTATTACAGGCATATTCACAGCAAGCATGGACCATCTAGATCTAGTTCATGTGAAACACGATAGGAGCCTTATTATGTCGACTGTCGCGTCCTCATTTGGCCTATATTATGTTATTTATAGGTGCGTTATCAGGGCAGGGGTGAAGTTTCGTTTCCCCAGGTCTATAGTTTCGGGTCGGTGCTCTTCTACTTATCAGAGCGAAACTCAAGTTAGGCGTAGTGTCGAGAGAAAATAAATGCTACTTGAGTTTCCAAGTCAGGCGCTAGTCTAGGCCTAAATTAATATCATGTAGTGTTTGCGTGCACACACACACACACACACACACACACACACACACACACACACACACACAATTAAGCTGACATTATCCAGCAAATGATTCAGACCAACCGAAGTCAGCAACGATTCATTATTACTAATGCTAAAATAAAAAGTCGTTTGTATTTCTGCAAGTTTTACGGAAGCTAACATTTTTTTTTTTACATGATTCGAGACTGTCTAGATAGAACACATTTATTTTTTTGTTTTCATTTTCATTTCATGGATAACATCCCTGAAATCTGCATGCGTTCTTTTTGTGCGGCGACCCATTAAAACAGCTGCATTTGCCAGACCCCCCCCCCCCNNNAAAAAAAAAAAAAACAAACCGAGTTAGTTATATAGCCTAACCAAATACAGGTCAACTAAGGATGAAGAATGCAGATTTTGGACACCATCCCCACCGCCATTATGCATTTGGTTGTCCAGTGTTAACGCCCTTCCCATTCCCCCTCCCCATCCCAACCAATTTCCTTGAGCCTCCAGCCCCACCACCCCTCCCATCGAGGAAAGCGTAGATCCCTGTGCTCGCGCCCAGCCCCCCTCCCACCCCCAACTAGTACAATATCATCAAACCCCCATCCACACCCCATTTCGCACATTTATGACCCTTGATGGTGAAACTAAAGTGGGGAGGATAAGATAATTATGATACAACAGACAACGCTTAAACCGTATTCCGCTGGTCCAAAAACTTACTTTCGGTTTTAGCCAAAGAGGTTATAATCTTTGGTTTTAGCCAAAGAGTGGTTTTAGCTGAGTTTCGGTTTAGACAGAGAATCTTCAACATCCGCTGACTAATTTCAAGGCTGGCTAATCTTCAGCAAGGGTAAGTTAGTAGTTTTCTCAGTACTGCTAGCCTAACCTAACTCACAAGCCTTGGGATGGTTAGTCGCGTCGCGAATCTTAGCTGCATACCTTTTTTTTATATGGAAATTTCATACTTTGTTGTTGTTGTTGTTGTTGTTGTTGTTGTTGTTGTTGTTGTTGTTGTTAATGTTGTTGTTGTTGTTGTTGTTGTTTTAATCAGCAGTTCTGTAATGACGCTTTGGATTACTAATACTCTACACTTCGGTGCTCATGCACACATTGTCATGAGGAAACAATTATCCGGAGTTTGAGAAATTGAAAGTTAGATCCTCCTGGAAAGGTATTTCTGACTACTAGTGAAAATTAGCCCCGTGTTCTGCGATTGCTTGCCTCTCCAGTGGGTATGTCACATATGATGATTGTGGATTACTGTGTTGGATTTTGGAGTCTTGCAGATAGAAAGATATATGACTCAGTGGATTTTGCATCAGTTCTGGTAGATCCTATCCCCTGTCATCAACCATTTTCCATTACTTATCATCATAATCATGTACGTTGCATTTATTCTCATTTCCTTATCATTTTCTCTATATTCTATGTCTCGTAAAATTGACTGTTATACAGTAATATCCTATTTTATCATGTACCATGATTTCCATATCAATAACTTGTTCCTTTGCTTCTATTCTTCCTTAGGCACCTGTGCCTGTGATTGAGTTTTCTTGAGGTTTTTTTCGTTTGGTTTTCATTTTGGTAATGTAAAGAAAAATAAACAGTTGTCATTTAAGCTTACCACCGGGTATCGTTCTACGTGCTTTGTGTCTGAGAATGTTGTCTTGTGGTCGGCCCAGAGTATCCACATTCTAGCTCCCTCTCCCTAACTCACCGCCCCTCTGACACATATAGAATTAGTATTGTCTACAATCGTATACAGAAAGGCACATGGAGTTTCTCCCCCTTTCCCTCCGCTGACCCCAAGACTTCTATCTAACACAGGCAGTTGCTCTAAGAAACATCCTGCTTTCGCAATATTGAATCGGCTTTTAGCGAATCACAAACGAGTGCGCACTGACTTGACCCTTCAGATGATATTATTCTCTTTCGGTTTAGTCATGGCGTTATATCGGCTTAGCACAAGTTTGTTACGGGGTTTCTTATTTCCTTTCGTGTTAGTGTTACTTTCGGTTTAACCGATTTCATTTTAACTTTTGCGAAATATATGTACTGGCCCACTGATGGTCAGCATACTTGTGAAGGGCAGGCTTCGATAAATTTCTAGGGGATGCGTCAGAAACAATTATCGCTCAACTTCACCGTGTGTGTCGGTATTTTTCTTTCTGAATATACGTTCAGTGCGACAGTGGCTGCTTTTTATTATTCACTATGCAAAACAGCTTGATAGCAAGTATCATCGCTTAAGAAAAATACAGATAGCCAAACAGTCTACCACTCGCCTCACCACTGTGTATTTCAACATTTCATGTTTCACATACACACTGACGAAATGACATGCCTCGGAATCCATACAAAATTGCTATTGAAAAGGATTGCAAAAGTGCAAGTCTTAGTGCTAATAAACGGACTACAAATAAACAGAATCAGCTGTACTCATCCATCTGTTATTGCACATCAATGGACAAAATCAGATTATCTGAGTGGAATGACAGTTTCAAAATTTAAATGAATCAGTCAGTTCGGTGCTTAGTGAATCTAATAATCATGCACTTCGTGGGAAGCAGCGCTAACCTTGTCCTCGACACAAATTTTTTTTTAATCTTCTGACATACTGAGATAATGTTTTGTTGAACACGCACTAACATAATGATCGACCTTACTTTCAGTGTTAAGGCTTTTTTTTTGGGGGGGGGAGGGGAATTGGAGGAGGGTGCGGGCCTTCCTCGACATTAGTGGTTCCAGAGGTCTTCCCCCTCGTGCTCCCAACCGAGAAAGTGGTTCCGACAAGCTAAGTTCCAGCGCTTTTCCTACATTTTATACCGGCTCATTCATTTTTCGACGCTATTAGAAGTTCTATCCAACATTATCCAGCCAGCCAACCAAACGCCAAACAATTTCATCAAACATCCCAGACACAGTCAACCAGCTGACACATATCCAGAAACTGAAACTTCAAATGGGAACACAAAACGAGCCCTTCTATTGGTTTCTATTTGCGAGCAAGTGAGATAACTCTAGGAATACCTTACAAATCGGGTGAAAATTCATTTTCGGATTTCTCTCCCTTTATAGGGGAGGCAATTCTTTTCAGACGTGGAAAGTGAGCAGATGGTTACAGACCTGTAATAGGATTGGACCCTTTTTTCCTCTATGGGCTATATTAACATTTTGAGCTGCCCTCTGAACCCAAAGTTTTACCTTTCACCCAGACCCATACCAGATTGAAGCTCATTATGTGGCCCAAATTTTAAGACTTACCCAACCCTAGCAAGCCCATTGAAATTTTGAGCTTGGTTGCTATTTGTAAACAGACCCTACATTTTTCACTGGTCAATGCCAAACCCCTCCTCTTCCGCCTGAGCACACCCTTGAGCTGGCAGTTCCAGCCCAGGACTAAATAGTGCCTGGTAAAATAAAGTAAAATGGACACAGATTCCCATGATATCAAAATTCCCCCCCTGGAGCCCTTATTACTGGAAGCAGGGCATGCCAAAAGAGGGAAAGGGGGAGATGAAATATACCCCCTAAGTTACCACAAAGTGAAAGTACAATTACAGGTCTGTAACCAGATGCGAACAGATGCTCACACAAAGTAGGATAAAGGGAAAGTGTCCAAGAAGACAAATGCAGAGAGAAAATGGAATAAGGAAAGAAATTTATGTGGTGGAAATCGAACCCGTGACCTCTGCGTCGGCACCCATCGCCTTGCCGTCAGTTTGGAACCATGTAGACGCCTATACACAACCACTCTTGTAATTCTTTTGTTTTGTATGATTCCAACAATGTGTTATGGGTTACAGAGATCTTGACATCGTTCATTTCTATCTTAGATCTCTGTTTCATGAGAGAGAAGCTTGGCTGGAATTTGTTCCAACTGGCAGACTACTTAAAGAGAAATCACAAAACAAAGATTCTGTACTATCTAATCGCGGAATTTAGTGGCACTTCATGCACAAATGAAAATGATTTCAACTGAGAAATTTGAGCCATTTCAGTCAGGATTAAGCATAAATATTCAGAATGGGATAAAATAAAGCAACAGCGATAAATATAACGCCAACATAAATGCCGGCACCTTTTATCAAGTGAAATCAACACGACGATAGGGAGGGAAACCAAAATAGCGACAGAGCAGGAAAGACAGTTAAAGTTAATAATAATAATCCTTTACAGTTATATAGCGCTCATTTCTATGACAGACTCTGAGCTCTTACAACATTGACAGGCCTATAAATTAATTCATCCTCTCTCAACAATCAACCTACTCTCTCTCTCTCTCTCTCTCTCTCTCTCTCTCTCTCTCTCTCTCTCTCTCTCTCTCTCTCTCTCTCTCTCTTTCTATCTCTCTCTTTTCTGTTTTCTCCGTTCGGAGCAGTGATATGAGTTCTTTGCGTCGATGATCTGGAAACACAACCAAACAATAAGAAGCCTGCATTATCCACACACCACAACTACCGACTGGCTAAAAAAATCCAAGAAATCAAAATAATTCCTCGTCTTATATTGCATCTTACGTGTTATTATGTGACTGGACAGTCATACCTGTAGAAAGGCGATTATCGAGCGTTCCTGATAAAAGCGATCGCCTCAGACAGGTGTTTGCTTTGCGCAGGTTGCTGTTTGAAAAGAGAAAGCAAGAAAAAAACTCTCCCCCCTGAGTTCCTCAAGTTACAATATAAGTACACATATATTTTATGTAGCTGTTTTATGTGCTTTTTTTTTTTTTGCTAACACTGTCCTCCATTCTCTTTTGCTGTTTTGATTGCACCCATTTATCGTGATTTTGTTGATAGAGTGTAACCATGTTCCCTCTCCCCCCGTATCCATTTCTCTGTCCAAGCCTTACCATTTCCATTTTCAAAGCCTAGCCCAGCTCCCCCCATCCTCTTCTCCAAAACGAAGCGGTTATTACGCTTCACTGATACAGAGCAGGACAATTGTATTTGATGAATGAAAAACGATTTTATGCAGTGCAATAGACAAGTATGTAATGTATCTTCACTGCTCACTAGAAACTTCACCAGCCAGTGAGTACTGTAGCCAATGGCTTCCAGCTCTGGGATACGACAGAGGACTTGTGATGCAGCATACTAGTATGCATGCGACCAGTAACTGATGCTCTCTACATCTTTAAAAAAAAATAAAAATAATAAGCTCACAATTTGTGACATTTAGAATGCATGAGGAAATCACAGTTTATAGTGAAAAGGACTATTCACAATATGTCTTTACATGTAGATCTGTCTTTTCAGTGTGCCATTGGCGATTACATAAAATACAGTAACACCAATTGCAAAACATTCTCGCGTTCCGGCACGGTGAAGGCCAAATCTATCGTCTCGCTCTGATAAAGATCTTACAAGTAAGTATAATGGTTTAGATCTAGTTTTGCTGAGAAACCCTATACACCATCTTCACCATGCTTCACACAGTCCAGCTCAGCATTTTCGCTCTAACCAAGTAGACTATGTCCTGCTTTAACGTTCTAACCACTAAAGCAGTCAGGCCTCACGGAGCGCGAAACAGCTTGTTCTGAAGCCAACAGGTTTGGGGACACTGGGCTCTGGTTTGTACTGTAAACACTGTCTTCCTGGTGTACCTCAAGATGGGAAGGAAGGGTTGGGTAAGGAGGTAAATGTCATCTAAAGGATGCAAAGACCTGAGTGGTTGTTGTTGTTGTTGTTATTCGGATGTATTTATTGGATCTGTCCAGATCGCTTCTGAGCCAGTGTGATTTCCCTTAGACGGGGGTAACTGCCAGCTTGTGCCTTTGTGGGTAACTGACACTTCTGGAGTAAAGAAAAAGATTTGTCCTCACTCTTTATGCATCCATCTCCTTTCTTTTGTACCTTCTCACTTTCCGAGCTCTTCTTCCTCTCCCCTATTTTTGGTTCTTCCTCCTTCAACCCCCCCCCCCC
>JAWQUT010000028.1:1607071-1628452 GCA_033807755.1 Ellobium chinense | reverse complement strand
CATGGGGGGGATGAGAGGAGAGAGATGGGAACTGTATTATGATTGTTATGTCGTTGTTTTGGGCCAAACTTTGTTTCTTTTTTACACTTTTCTCACTTTCTCACTTTCCTCCGACCTCCGCTTTATCTTTCCTCAGGCATCCCAGTACTCTGCGAGTGTACGTATCTATGGTGTCATGACTGTAGTGTGTAATGTGTATGCTGTTGAAATATCCTGACACATTTCCTAAGGATGAAATGTCCAAATAGCCAGTTATCTCTCTTTAAGCATCTCTTTACAGCCTACAATAATCATGGCAAAATTACTGTCGCATGCATCGTCTTTTACTCAGGACAACCCCTTTGAACTAACGTAGTTCCCAGTATCTTGTCAAGGGATGGCTCGGCAAACATTGAAACCCTCACCAAGCTTGAGAAAACTATCATTCACTATGTTTGTTTCGTGAAATACGTTGGAATGTTGAAAGGTGGCGACCAAGCCACACCGTTCTGTTCAAACAGTCGGGTTCTCTCAGTCTCCATCTGTTTTGTTTTTTTTTGGTTTCTGATTGACATTAGAATTCAAAATATTGAGGGTAAGGAACCAAATTATCATAAGTGGTTATACGATTGTTTTGTATTAAAATAGAAGTAATGAAGACACCGGTTGCGCTTTTTGTTTCAAAACGATTTTACTGTAACCGGAGAAGTAAGTGATTTTTTATTCTTAACATTATGCATCCAGATTATCGTATAGGACATTTTCAAGACTGTTGTAAATAGATTTATGCTGGAAATCACACAACCATCAAACTCTTCGGTTTGCTTTGGAAATGGCAAAGACGCTGATGTAGGATGATATCTCCCCCCCCCCCTNCCCCCCCCCCTCCATTTCTCTGAGCTCACCTTAACTTCTAGGGCATGTGAAATTCAAAGTTGTTTCTCCTTATCAGCCAGTTCGCATTAAGAGACATATGATGGAAACCCGTGAGACTAGGTGCGTCGTTTAAGACGAACATGTAAGCAAGAACAGCTTCGTCTTGCTTGTGGCTTGCGGCCAAATGCCTTCACTATTTATGATTGTCCGGGTCCATATATTTTCCCTCTGAAATAGCTGTCGTAATATGTGTAACATGTAACATGTTTTCACCTGGTGACTAAGAGCTGAGTTTAAGAAGACCCCGTTCTTTCCGAGACACGAGCGTATTGCCTATGCAAGATATTTTCAATAGCCATATAGACCCTAGAGCAGATCTGTGCAGTCTTGAAAACACGGCTGACTGACGAAAAGGAATGGTGTTCTATTCATGTTGCTGTGCACACAGTGTACTCTTTATAGTTCTGTCATGTAAAATCAACACATCGTACTGCATCGGATCTCTCCTTTCTTATTATTGAAATGGAGAATGCCTGGGGCATCGTTGTGCATTGGTTTGTGTCAGTAAGGAGACAAGGCGGTAGAGGAGGGGGGGGGGAGATTTAAAAGGATCTATTTACTATAACTATATTATAATTTGGTAATGGAAACTTAAAGCTTTGGCCAAAACTTCCATAACTGAGCGGGTATGAAAGCAGAATGCTTGAGGGTGAATTTTAAACAAATTAATGAAGCCTAAAATCTGAGGCCTAGTTCGGTCACTGAAAACCTCACTCGCAGTTCGGTACAAAAAGCTACCTGTGCGTCGTCATCAATTTAAATATTGACATTCTTAAGCTGTCTTTGTGCCAAAATGTCGACATTTATGTAGGCTGTACTAGCCTGCAGGCATGGATCGCTTCGAGAATTTTTCATGAGTTCTAGAGCACTCTTGACGCATAGTGGTCATTATGGGAAACTGCTTGCCTCGGTATGGCTTCCAGTGCCTGCGAAATGTTACGCCTATAATACATGCGTAGTGAGTTGGAACCCTATCATTATTTTCTCATTTTTACTTCGTTTGCCAAAAACTCGGCGCCGAACATCACGATAAAAAGTTCCTACAAATTCTGAGTTGTGTTAGTCGCTATTTGTAAATGTACAGGTTTTTAGTATTTTGAAACAGACAATGGGTCCGGTTTTTTTTTTTTTTGCAATGTCACACACCACACCCCACCACACCACACCACACCACACCACACCACATCACACCACACCACACCACACCACACCACACCACACCACACCAACCGCACCACACCTTCCTATCCTATCACATTCCACACCACCTCCACTCCACCTTCCGCATCGTCTAAGACAAATCTGCTGCTTCACATTAACTTCATTAACGTTTATTCCACTTTAGCAGTAGTAACTAAAGTACATTACATTTAAATTCATCCGTAATTGTCCGGTCTCCCTCTAGACAAGAACACCTGGAAGACAAATAATACTGCGTAAAAACTGGTAATGGGTGTACCTAGAGCTCCACAGTGGACATTGGAGAATCTGGGAAACAAATCGGCGCTGGTATTGTCTACGCCCCTCTTTCACTCTCTCTCTCTCTCTGTCNCTCTCTCTCTCTCTCTCTCTCTCTCTCTCTCTCTCTCTCTCTCTCTCTCTCTCTCTCTCACACACACACACACACACTCTATCTCTTCCTCTCTCTCCCTCTTTAAAGAGTCTTTTACTCCCTATTTCTTTCTCCTGCTATACCCTCTCCTATTTTAATGATTGCAGATTCACACATTACGGGTTCTGGAGGGGGTTGATTTAGGTGACGCGGAAATATGCTCAAATGGAAAGACGAGGAGCGAGAGAGAATAGAAGAAAGTAGGAGCGATAACAACCAGCGACAGCCGTTAGCGTAACACTCACTGTCTTGATAAATATCTCAGGTCAATTTTATGACCGAACTGCAACTGAAAGTCCAAAAAGGTGGGGGAACTCTGTCCAAAAAAAAGTGGGGGAAATTTGGGCACACAGTGGTTGTAGGAGGGGTAGGGGAGGAAGGCACTCATATGGTGCTGTTATGGTAAGCAGCTGTGAGGCTGAATCGGAAGGAGGAGCAGGGGGCGCAGACGTTTTCGTAAGGGATCTTCCACGACCCTCCAACTTATTACCGGGCACCCAACCCCAACCCACCTGCCTGCCGCCATACATTGCGCACACGTCCACTTTTTTATAAATGGCTCTCACATTCTTTTTCAAGTGACAGACACAAAAACAAGGAGAAAAAATCGACGTAGCCTGTCGTAGCCCTAAAAGCATGGGGCGACCTCATAGAAATTATAGCCTTGCATTAGGGGCAAGAGAGGGAATGACACTCATGAAATATAATGAGGCCGTACAGAAAATGGATTGGTGTGAACTGACAATGTAACGTCCAGAAGCAGTATAGCCGATAGGCATTGGTGACGCATTTGCCGTTGATGCCTTTTTTATTTAATTCCTTCGCTGTATCATGTTTTTCAAGTGATGATGTTGCAAATTATGATGAGCGAGTTCATTAGCCTCTAAGTAGGAACAGTTCATTTTACATGAAATAGGACCCTATAGTACGTCGAATACAACAATAGGATCTACAGTACGTTGAATACGACATGAGAATCTACTTTGCTGGACGTGTCGAGTCGGAACTCCTAAGAGCTGTTTGTAACAAAGGGTGAAGACAAAGGGTTAATACTTTATGGTATGTAATGAGAATGACCGCCACTACTGCCGATGCCCAAGTCAGCATCGTCAACATTAACTTTATCTATTTCTTCATCGTCATTAGTAGTGCATCACCAGCGCCCTATGCCCAGCAAACACCGTTTTCAAATATGAACCTACTGGATCCGACACGCACGATACTTTAGATTATATATATAGCTGTGACGTTCGAGGACCTCTATCCCCTTTTGCGTTGACGTTCAAAGCCAGGTGTCGTGCTGTGGTGGACACAGCTTCGTCAGATTAACGAGATGTAGATATGTCCTCGTGACATGAAACACGGACATCTCGGAAGCAAGATTCAAGACCACGAAGGGGCCAGTATGATGTTTTCTTAACTTGGCATGAGTTGGAGGGGGTGGGGCGGGGAGGGGGGAATGAGAACCGAGAAAAAACTTAAAACCCGCTGCAAATTACAAGCTTAATTACTCACGTATTTTTGTTAGAGTATTACATATTTTGTCCATAATAATATGACATCCCACTAGGGAAGAAGCCGTACCTTTTGTTTTGATGAGGATCAAAAAATGGCCAGATATTATGTTGATTCTCTGAGTCTACTACCCTGAACCACCGTTCAAGTTACACCTTACAGTCACAATTGGTCCTTTAAGAGGTACAAGACCCTCAGGTTCCCTGGAATTTGATAGCACACCCACCCTTCGGGCCAAGTTTTGCGAGTGTCTTGTCAGAATGATGTAGTATTTCACAGAAATTTGTAAGAAACAAATTATTTGACACTTCTGATTGGGAATGTTTTAAGCAGGATTAAAGAATTGCTGTATTTACAGAGTTCTACTGTAATTGCCCCTTGGCTAATCCGCATCTGTAAGCTCACGATGATAAACACTTGCTCTTCCAGATCCGGAACTGTTGTGACGGGCGGGGTCCTCCTGTAGCCTACTTTCATGCGCTGTTAGAGATCTTAGGTTAACGACCTAGGCTAATGGACGGTTGGAGTGAAGATTTGCTGTGAAAGATTTCTAAAACAATTGCCATAACTGAACAGAAAGAATACACTGAAGAAATCGACCATTGACATTCATCCATTCTTTCCATCTCTTTCCCCACATGCTCATTCATTCGCTCAGGCGTTTGCTTGCTTGCTCATTCATTCATTACTCACTGTGTAACCAGGTGGAATGACAATACAGTGTAGTATTCTTTCTTTCTCAATAAAGGGGAGGAAGGTGAGCTTAGTCTGATAATTTTTCAGATGGTACATATTATTTAAGGAAGTGTGTCACCAGGGATTTTACTAAATTATTATGAATGATCAATTTTGAGAAGAAGGGCCGAAAAAACCTACACTAGAAAATTTCTGTCCCTGTCGGGAATCGAAAAAGGGTCTCTCAGCTTGCAAGTCTGAACGTGTTACCACTACACTACAGGGACGCTAACTTCACAGCAATTTAATTCTTAAATACCTACTGCCTGAATCGGTCCCTAACTTCCACGGGCCAAACTAGTGTTCACCCGTGATCCTACCACACTTCCCGACTGCTCACAACTGTCTGTCTACTCTACCTCCTTCCTTACCGTGTTCATCCACCAGCTCGTCCATCAACAATCACAGCCAACAAATATGATCCTTCTCTTCATCTTCTCCTCCTCCCTTTCTCTCTCTCTGCCGCTTTCGTTTCCACGCTTTAATCTTCTGCCACCAACATTCCTCACTGCGACTTTCTGTCTTCGTTAAGCGGGTTTTTCCTCTAAGGATAGTGTCAAGTGAGGGAAGCTTTTCTAATGTAAGTTTCTCTTAAAATTAATTTCTTATTCTGTCATAAGCCTTGCAGCTAGACACTGAGGTTTTTTTTTTTTTCTGGCGTAGCTGAAAGAGATTGTGAAGTGAGGGTTTATTTGCTCTTGACATACACTATAGATTTCAGACACAAAGCTTTATTCACCACGAACTCCGATGAATGTAAGCTTATAGTTATAAACTGAAGCTCTTCAAAGTATGCAGTTAAGCTACAAATATTCTATGCCTTAGCACACGAGTAGATTTTTCAATCAGGGCAATGACTCTTCAAACGAACGGACGCACTCGGAAGTCGAGTCGGTTAAAAGTTATAGGCAAAGCCCGAGGGACAGTAAAATGAGAGGAAGGTTAAACGTTTAGCCCATTTGAAGTTATGTATACAGCAATACGGTAGTATTGGCGGAGTACGTTTGGACATTTGTTACAAGACATAATTATACGGACGTTGCTTCGTATTTTGCCACAGGCTGAAGAAATGAAAGTAGATATGGCGTCTCACCATGGCTGGCGCCTTTCCTTCGTATGTCCCCACACTGACCTCTTTCGAAAGTCCAGCTTCCACTGACACATTCAGGTTTTTCCCATAGAAAAGAGAAAATGATCAGTCCCCATCATTGTGTGCAAAATGATAATGGAATTAATTTGGACATGGGAGTATGGCGCAGGCTTTGGCGTCTTTACTTTGTTTACTTCAATCATGCTCATTTCCTTTATGTCGGTCAGTCACGATTTCATGATCCATGTGGTTAGCGGTAGCCCCCGGTGACGCCGGGACGATACCCTAGGCCAAATACTGCAAGTATAACAATAACAACATAATACGATACTGCTCGGGTATCACAAGGAACGCCCACGGTCAGCGTTGTCTCCGTGACGTCACGGGTCATGAGCCAAGCGTAGCGAAAACGTGCCGTTCTGTTCGTATCGGTCTTTTCGTGACTCCGCTCCGACCTTGACTCCCGAATTTCTAAGCTGATGGTCACGTCTGCTGAAAGGGTAGCATTGGGCTTTGGGCTGGATCATTGTCGTACCCGATCGCTATCGCACTTATGGGGTGGTTCATGACCGTGACAAAGACAGGGGAAAGGGCAGTAAGGACACAGGTTTGAAGTCTGGTGATAGGGTCGATTCAGATGTTGAATTTGATGTAGGCCTATGCAGGGCAACGCTGCCTTCAGAATGGTGTAATTTTTTTTTCCTGAAGTGTTATTGTGCATTTGGAATGATCATCAGAAAACTTACCAATGTTTGTGCAATGCAATTTCACTGGTCCGTCAGAAAATCAACCCGGTGGGTGGTGCAAGACTATCCACAATAGAGAGTGAGATGGAGAAAGAGAAGTTAATGGAGTACTGCATGAATATGGGCTTCTCATTTTGCATAATTGCACTAATCGGGAGCATAGGAAAAATTGCGATTAAAAGGAGCAGGGATAATCCAGTGCTGTAAAATGGAAATGTAGCATTTGGATATATGGAAAATGTTACGATTAAGCGAAAGTTGCTACAGTGAGCTCCGCTTTATCGCAATTCATCAGAAGCACAGAAAAAATGTTGTGAGTAAAAGGAGCTTGACTGTTGAAAAGAAATATAGCATTTTGCTATGTGGAAAGCGAATCCGAAATGCGATTATACCACCGAGTTAACCGTGGAGAGAGTAAGAGATGGATGGGTGGAGTGAAGTGGACTCTCGGGAGTACAGAGCCCAAAGCCATTGTTAGCTACGTGTGGGATATCAGGGAGTAGGGAAGTATGCAGCAGCAGAGCCCCAGGTGTAGGCTAGCTCATAAGGATGTTAGAGAGTGAGAATCTGTTGAGTCACACTTTTTAATAGGGGTGGGGAGGAGAGGGAGAAAAGGAATAATAAATTGTGGAGTGATGACCACTGGGCTATCGGGGACCGGCCTTGACCCCTCTCTCATGTTCCGGGAAGTCTGACTTTGGTGGTTGTATTGTATGGTGTTGCACCAAAGGTTTCCTTTTTGATGGTTTTGCAGAAAACCTGTAAACCATTTTTTAATAAGTGTTGGCAGCCGGTGTAAATGTTTAATATAGATCTAATCTATATCTAATTTTTTTTTCAGATTCCACAGCAGGACTGATCTTTCTGTCATCATGATGGGGCCTGCGTGGCTCTCGCTATGCATGGCACTGGTGTTGTGTGCTGGAGGTACGCCTGTGTTTGGTCATCGTATGTCTTTACTGTCTCTAGACTATATTCTGGCATTTATCAACTTTCAGTTTGCTGTTGTTGTTGGTGATGGTGGTGATGATGGCTATGAGGCTATGACCAAGTCCTGAACGTATCCATAAATTCATGTAATAGTGAGTTTTGAAACAGAATCTTGCCTGTAGACACTTAGATATACGCTTACTGAAGGCATTGTCTCTTTAATCTTAAGGACCAAATTGTTAAGTGATCCCAAAACTCATTCTTCCTTGCTGATTTTTTTTTTTTTTGTCACAATGACATGCATCTCAAATTATTGCACCATTTTGATAGCTTGACTGATTCACTAGTTCTGGACAAATTAATTAACTCCAAACTTTGTTACAGTTCTGGCATTTTCATAAATTTCTTCATTTAATATTAACTTCTCAATCTCTTGCAGAACATGACGCCAAATCCATTTCTCTTGCTGCCTTCTGTGATAGTCAGATACTTTGTAAAAGCTGATTTACATGACTGTAAGGCCCCCTGTTCAAACCCTCATTCATGTTCACAGGTGCCTTGACACAGATTGCCACAGACACAAGCATGATCCAGTTTGAAGTTTTCCTCCAGAATATGTCGTTTAGTGCCAAAGATGATTTGAAAGACAAGTCATCTCAGATCTATGCAGAGATGAAAGCCCAGGTAACTGCAAATGTTGCAGATTAGTTAGATTTTTAATTGTGACATACAGACTGTTTCCAGACTGACATTAAATTAATGTTTGATTGTCATAGTCAGAGCTTTTTAAAGGACCACCTCAATTCTATGAGACTGATATTAAGTAACTGTTAGCCTGACAGATTAGCATACTGATTCTCTGCTCTTGGCATCCTTTTAGCATGCACAAAAATCTGAAAAAAAAAAAAGGCCAAAAATGAATAGGTCCCAGGTATGATCTGATGAGATAAAGAATAGAGCTCTTACTGATGTCAACATATCTCAGTTTACAAGGTGTCCATTTGGTATTATTGTGGGGTTATCCCAACATGAACCAGAATTAATGCCAGAGACAAGGCTTGAGAAGAGCTCTTGAACAACATTTGTGGTCACTCTGTCTTCCCTAACCTCACTGTTAGTCATAATCCTGACCCTAATACACTGTGGAAGGGTTCCTAAATTAGTAAATATTCCTTAACATATAAAGTTTAGATAATGTACTGATGCACAGGTTGTATATATTATGTCATAGTATGCGAATGTTTGTGCATAGTATATATTTTGCACGAACTATTGTGCATGAATGTTTTGGTAAAGTATAGTTCTGCATGTTATGCACTTAATAATTAATATCGCATTGATTATTTGTGTGAAGTCTAATGTTGTATTTTGTACATAAACAACTAAATACTTGAATGTTCCAGGTGGAAGAAGCATTTCAGTCACTCGGAGGCACATTTGAGGATGTTCTCTTCAGTGATGGGTGAGTCATTACAATGAATGCTGCTGGCTATAACTGGGTGATTAAAGAAAAGAACTGAGAATAATTATTATTATGGAATCAAGCTTTAGGTGAACATAAAGTATGTGCCTTTTTTCTGTTTTTCACTCTTGGTCCAATGTATATTGAAGTCTTGACAACATATGTTCATATGATATTTCCTTGTTAAATCAGAGGGTGCCAAAAAAAAAAAAAATAGGGAACTTTATCCATCTACAATGATCTTCTGTTGCCTTGCTCTTTCAGTGTTCCCTTGCGCTCTGAGTTTTCCTATCTAAATTTATGAAGTTATTAAACTTTGAAATTAAGTAAACTCTTTTTTTCTGAAAGTGTTTAGTTCATTTTGGGGTGACATAAGACAGTATGACTTGGTGAAAATCACACTTATAGAGACCAATTTCAGAAAGCAGATTTGTGAACAAGAAAAATAGATAATATTGCGATATGCAGCTGGCATTTTCATTCAACACTGGAAATTGGCTAAACTTACAAGTTGTGTTACTGTAACCAGGAATCCAACCACACCAGATTCTGTTGCCTATAGGTAACCGCCAGCCCAGTACAATCTAACTCATTGACTACGAAATTTTTTTCCACATCTGGACGGAATTATTTTAGCCTGTGTATAAAAATGAGTAAGGTGGCGATTTTGTATGGCCAGTATGGAAATAATATGGGCAAAAATACCTAATGTTATATGTTAAATTAAAGGTAATTATATAAAAAGTTAATATAAAAAGTGGGATTTCATAGGAAACAGAAAATACAGCAAGGGTCACCGGCCGCTGAGAGCGGCCGCACGTCAGATCGTGGAAAATTATCGGCCGCTGCCAGCGGCCGTGCGTAGCCAATGAGTTAAATAATTTGGAAATGATTTCTCACCAGTGTGTAACTTTTTGCTGAATATAGACACACTTTCCATCTGCTCACAATAGAAATGGACATGCGTCCTATTTGGTGGGTTAGTATGGATGGTTTTGATTCAGTTAGATCTAAGAATGAGTGAGACAGTGTCACATAATCCAGGGACATCACTATCTTGCCCTTAGTTAGGGAATCCACCATGTGAATTCATGTGCTTCTTAGCAACAACAGCAACTTCATAAGAATAGTCAAAGAGTCAGTGCCCACTTGTCATACACTCCCCCCCCCCCCNCCCACCCCCCCCCAAACAATATTCCTTTGTTCTGCAGTCTATTTGGCGAACACTTAGTAAGGGGGAGAAGTGATATGTTCTCCTAGCTAAAATTCAAGAGTTTTGGGTTTTTTACATTTTTTTTGTAAGGCCTTTAACAAAAACAAGTCATACAGGTATTAATGTTGTCATCTTTTCTGACTGTGATCAAAGGGCCAATCCTTTTGTAGTTATGTGTGAACATTCCATACTGATAAATGAAAACGTGTAGGACACTGCTTAATAGGCTTTTCTATACACCTTCGTTAATACTGATTTCATAGCCTTCAGATTGCATGCACCACAAAGTAATGATTGTCTGTGGGACGCTGTCAGAAAAAAAAACTTAAAGATGTAAAATGATTACAGAATATTTATGTCATTTAGGATTTCCATAGATGACCAAAGTCAACTTTTTAGTGGTTCCTGTGACATTCATCTAGAGTGAGATTAAGTTTGAACTGTGCTCTAAACATATATCTTCTCTGTCATTTCTCACTATGTTAGGATTTTTATCCTTTACTGCTTACCCATAAAGGGGGAATGAATCTTGTTTCATCTTCTTTTCAGTCCCTTATAGTGCACTTCCTAATGATGCAACAGACAGCACATGCTTTTTACTAAGATATTGAATCCTTCTTCTCCCTCATTTTGCGATTTTAGAATGACTCCCTTGTTAGAAAATTTCATGTCATTTCATAGAATTAAAAAATTCTTGATGCCCAACGTTCAGTTCATGCCTGGTATTTCAGTGTAAGGTTATACAAATTACACCTTGGCTTTAATTGTGTATCATAAATTACTTGCATACAGGGGTGGCTGTGTCAAGATGTTTGTCAGCTGGAAGAATAGTGATCAGAATGCTGTTATGGCTGTCTTTGACAACTTGAAAAATAATGGCTTCATGATCTGGGGTGAAAAATGGATGGTTTCCTTCTCCAGCTGTGGAGGTAAGATATTTATAAGTCTCTGCCTAGCAGATTCTCTGCTGCTGGCATCCCTGGGACTCCTGTGGGATTTGACTATGCACAAGAATTTTTTAAGAGATATAAATGAGAGCCCAATAATATACAGTAGGACTTCATTCAAATTCTAGTACCAAATTTGAAGTTGGTGAGGTTTTTGAATTGATAAATACACTTGATATAGAAAATCAAATACTAGAGACAAGAGCATTCCAAGAAAATATTTTATCTTTGACAATGAGGTCTAAATTAAATGCCTTTCTGTCAAACCTGCATACTTTCGGAGACATAAACTGGATGAATGATGGCATCTGTTTCATTTCTTAAGATGTTGATTTTACACTGTATTTTTTTTTTTATTCATATAGCAGAATTTGGGCTTATAGGGTGGGTGTGACATTTCTGTCTGTCACCATTCACCATTTGAAGATCTGAAACATTACAATAATATATATATATACATAAAATTTCTGCTGCAATGAATGTACATTAAAACATTCTTTGATAAGGCTACATCTAGTCTTTGGAACTGACAGTTGTGAGAAATTAGAATTTTCTCACTTTAAATGATCTATTTGATATTGTTGGAAGTTTAAACCTGGGCTAGGTGGCTCAGGGTAGGAGAAGGTAGAGAACAATAGCTGGAATAGTAGGTGGAATGAGCAGTTATGAGCATGAATAAGTTGCATTTTTTTTGCTGAGTGGTTCAGATCCGTGTGTTGTTAGTGAATGTATTGTATGTAGATATAGTAGTTCTGCACTGCTTTTGACCTGGAGTATAAAGATGAAACTGGACTGGTCTGGTCTGAGCTCAGAAGTCTAAGATTCTAATAAAGTATTCATAATCTTGACAAGCCTTAAAATTTCAACTTACAATTATTTTTAATCATATTTTATCAGTCTAATTTTCATTTATCTAACAGCATCATCTGAGCTTCATATGCTACGATTCAAGTTCTATGTAGTTGACATGCCTTGGTCTGATGCCATGAAATCTCAGGGCACTGCAGAGCACCAGCAGCTGGTGGCAATTGTCCAAAATAAGTTCAGTGATCTGGGAGGCAGCATCCGTACCTTGCAAGTGGCACAGAAGTAAGGCAGTGTAGAAAAAAAGTCATTGGTTATACAAATAGTTATGGTTTTATTAGTGATGAAAGATTAGATAAATCTTGGCAGATATTAGGCTTGAGTGGCTAGGCTGGCACACAGGCCGAAAATTGTGGAGAAGATACATTCCAATGCGTTTATTATGAAATTTATGGGATGCCCCAAAACATATCCTTGGAGAATTTAAGTCTGCTACTATTTTAGATCATTGAAACTGTTAGAGAATATCATTGGTTGTTTATAAAGCATTTTTATAATAAGCATAGATAGTCAAAAAGGCCAGCCAACAAAATCTTTTATTCAAGGAATAAAAACTTCTTCATACTATAATTTTTTTTCAGTTTAAAATGATGTACAGTGGACTCTGCTTAATCACAATATCAGTAATCACAGCTTCCACTTAATGGTTACACTTTCTGTTTGACAAATGTTATATGCCTCTATAAATGTCAGTGGATAATCACAGCTCCTTTTATCCGCAACTTTTCTCATGCTCCCAAAGAGTTGTGACTAAGGGGAGTTCACTGTACCTTTGACTCAACTACATTGTTGCACTAGATAGACTTACCAAGTTATCTATGGCCAGATCGCCATTTCGTTTTTAAATACTGCAGTCATTCCAAAGGAAGAGAAAGCTTTCTAAATACTGCACAATGAATCCAGCTAGAATGTAAATGAGATTGTCTACATTTATTGCATCTTTTCATTTTCAGCAATGGCTGTGTTGAATTTTATGTGGAATGGGAAGCAACAAAACCCACCAACATTCTAGGGCTGATGGAAAATCTCAGGACCAATGGTGTGACAGTGTTGAACGTGAACTTTAAAGTACAAACCAAACCTTGCCTTCCATCTGCAGGTGAGAGGATAATATGCAGTGTTTCATAAACAACAATAACCCCTTCACCACATGAACACAGAACTGATATTTAAACTCTGCTCTAGAATGCATTCTGCACTTCTGAATAGTGAAAACTAGGATTGTGTGTAAAAAAGAAGTTCTAAAACAAGGCCACAAGCCGCATGATTAGGAATATAAAGGAGGGCAGAGTGTATACATGTCTGATGTAGTGCATAGGTTACAATAATGGCTTACCCATTTGTGTGTGATGTGAAGAGTAAACCACTCAATAATATAACATCTAGATATTCAAAGTTAACATTTTCATTTGCTTTCAAATCATTAGTCATGTTATGAGTGTCAAGAAAGCTGCTCACATGATGTAGTAGTTCACTTTTTTTCTGCAGGTGAGATTGATGAATGCCCGAAAGTTCCTAGTGATGTGTTCGGCACTTGTGATGAAAGGTGCAGTGATGCCAACCCCTGCCCTGAGGGTTTCAAGTGTTGCTCAAATGGATGTGGTCATGCCTGTGCTAGAGGTGAATTCAAGCTGTTGATAAAGTAGTTAAGGAAATGTTTAGGGAACTGAAGTTAATGAGGTCCAAGATTTGCACATCCAGGGATGCCTACACAAAGACTGTATCATTATATGATTTATATAAGAGAAATAAGACCTCAGCGCAGGCACCCCCCAGTATACTTATGGCCCATTTTGTCTTTCAACTAGTAAAATGAGTTTTATGTGATTTGGTTATGAACCGAAATATCAGGCTCCAAACATGAGCAAAAAATTATTTTTCACATGCACATCTCTCAGTTAGCAAAACTTTCATCAGGCAAAGAAGTGGCCACTTTTCACTCCATTTATTTATTTACTTGCTGATGTCAAAACAACAAAGTCACAAGAGAATGCACTGAACCAAGTTTAGTGTGCCAATTGCATGATGACTGATAAAACAACACTATGAAATGGACTTTGTAGCAAAATTATATATCCTGTTTCAGTGGGCTACACAGTGAAGATCAACTCATCTGTAGTGATTGATATGCCATGGATGATTGACATGAACAACCCACAAGGAACTGTGTACTCACAAATACAGTCAGCAGCCAAACAGATGGTAAGCAGGGAATGGCTTATTGCAGTCATACCATCACTTCGTAAGAAAATGGCCCAAATCAGCTTTTACACTTCTGAGAGAATGCAGGGAAAATGTTTTAGTGACAAAACACAACTAAGGCACTGTATATCTTTGCATATGTAATTTTGACTGGGAAGTACTGACACGAGTTATAAAATTATTTTCTCTAACATGTTAACATGGACCTTGATCTCATAAAGCATATAGTATCCTTATTCAAAATTGGCGTAAGTCTGATTTATGTATTTTCATGCTGTTTATTCAGAGCACAGTGATAAGACATGTGATATTGGACATCCCATGATACAAACTATCTAAAAATTTTCACAGGAGTGTTTTATGACCTTGCATATCAAAATGGCTGTGCTCAAACATGTTTGCCTGCCTGACTGTGTGTTTTCGAAATGAAATATATTTCAGTTCAATGAAGCTTTCAACAGAGGTGCTGAGCAATCGGTGGTAGATGTGGAGGTGAAAAGGATCAGGTAAGAGAGCAGCCAATGAAAGACAGAGAAAGAAAGTATACATGATGGTTTGAAAAAAAAATGGAGTGAGCTGGGAATTCCAAAGTATAGATACTGTGCTGTATATTTCATATGAAGTATACTCAAACCTGCTCGGTCAGGAATACTTGAATTATTTTACAACATGTTCGAGCGGAAAAGACATATATTGAGAATCACTCGTATATGTTGTGGTGTTCTAATTCTAGTGAGGCTCATGCAGCAAGTGATACATCACCATAACTAATGCACCTTTTGCAATCTTGCCTATTAAATCCAAAAAGAGCTGTACCGGAGTTGCACACCAAGATATGACACAGGCAAACAAATTTTAAACATTGGAATTGTGGATCAGTTATCATCATCTTATTTATCTATCAGGTGACCAAAGCAGTCCACAACCAGAAGCACTGAGCTCATTTTTATTTTGTTTCTCTGTTCTACAGACGAGGTATCTACCAAGGCAGGGCTGTGTCCATTTTGGATTTAATGATATACCTCTCTAATGACACACTAAACAGTATGTTGATGGAGTCTGGTGATCTACTGAACCAAATGACTGCTATGATTGGAACCACGAGGATTAGTGTCTTGGATGTGCAACTGAGCAATGACTGTGAGTAGCTTTGCCAGCTGCTATCATTATTTCCTTACTGATTTCATTTCCTGTGAGGCCTGTGCGCCACTAGGGTTTAGGAATTTTTTGGGGGAATTTTTGGGAATTTTCTTCCCATACATTTTCAACCCTTATAAAATTTGTAGCAGAACTGTGAGCACAATCCACTGCTACACATAACATAAAGCCTGCACCAGTTTGTATCAATTCCTCGAACAGGCATGCATTCTCTATAAGTACTCATGCTCACTCACTGACCTGATTGGCAACAGCTTACACAGGAGATGAATATTGGTCATGATTAGGAAATGAATGTTGGTCATGATTAGGTCACACACTATCATGTTAGACCTGGCACCATTGCTTAATGCTACTAGCGTAAAAATATAGTATGCATATGTTGTAAACTTTGTTTTGCAATAAAAAGATCAGGGGAGTGATGGTCATAATGTGAATTTTTTTCTTTTTGAAATGCATGCAGGAAGAGGTTGTCATCATAATTGTTTATCAGGCCAGTTTCTGGTACTACAGATGAGTCAGAGCATTGTTAATGCCTAAAGTTGCAGATAATCTGTGGCAAACTGTGCATGACATGTCACCCCAGCAGATGCACATGCCTTTCTCTATATTTTTGTATTCTTAATCAAAATGGACAACTTCTTCATAGGGTAGACTGTCACTTTGATGCAATACCTCGGTAAACTTCACCCTGACTAATAGTCAGGTTTGATACTTTTGGCCTGCCAATAAAACCTCAGTTCCTTAGCTCAATAGTTTCATAAACGGTATGAAACTGAAATATTTTTTTCCTATAAATAACCAATTTGGAGCATACATTAAAATATTGCGGGCACTTTACAAAGTGTCACTAGTATAAAAGCTAGTAGGTTTCCCAAACACGAACCAATGTCTGACTTTTGCACCAAGCAATGCACAGTGACATTGTCAATGATAAAAACCAGTAAAATTCTCACTCCTTGACTGCAGCTTAGTAAATTGAACTGTGTCATATATTGCAACACATTCACCAGTGAATGCATTCATGAAGTGCAAGTTTATCAAAAGGAGACAGGTTTCTTTTTTTTGAGACTCTGGTATGTATCAGCATAGTGCACTGAAGCAAAGAGATGAGGACACTGCTCTAAGTCATTGCAGATTATGCCAACCTGAGGGATTGGCTGTCTCCATGCAGGCATTTCCAGTCATCCAATTCAAAGCTTGAAAGCTAATGTCATCACATAATTTGTCCACAGCTGTGTCTTACATGTGTGGTGGTATGAAGTGTAAGGGGATCTGCAAAGAATTGCGATCTGGCTTGCAGTATTGTTCATGCAATCCTGGATATTTTGGGCCCGACTGCTCTGCCTTTGGTAAGCGACAAGTTGATATGGTTGTAGTGATAGATTTGACAGTTTTCAGTGAGGATATTACTTATTTCTCTCAGTGGGTGTTTTTGCAATGTGCCAGAAACAAAAGTGTTTCTGGAGGCACACAGTAATGATTGGTGCTGTGACCATTATGTTTTCTTTTAAGTTTTATAAAAATCTATTGACCTTATCAAAGACAAAATGCAATAAGAGTTACAAGATCAGGTTTACAAATGACCAAGTTTATACTGCAATGTTATCATTTCAACACCAATGTAACATACCTTCACTAATGTTTTCTACCATAAATGATTGCCATGTGCTACAAAATGCAGAATTGCAGAACAAACTTAATAATCATGATAATATGGATGCTCTACATTAAGTATGTAACCGAGATTAGTTTATTAAGACCTTCATGATACTTTCTCTTGACTTCAAAGTGGATGCATATGTGAAAGATAATTTTCTGATTTTAAGAGAAAAAACAATTTTTCTCGCTGAGAATTATCTATACTGCCTACTGAACCAGTTTCATGAAGAAAGAGCTCAGTCTGTGCCATGCACATGTGTTTTATGATGTTAGAAGGAAGGGAGTGGTTGATTTTACTCCCCCGTCATCTCCTGAGCCAGATTTTTGGTTCCTAGTGTAGCAAAATAAGCCTCATTCCAATGGCCCTAATGTGAGCAATCGGGAAGTGTGTCGGGGTCACAAGTAGACACTGGATTCACAATAAGACATAAGGTTTTTTTAGAAGACAGCAGCTTACTCAGCTCTATAATTTGAATTTTTATTTTCCTATATCACATCTTCATCAGACTGCAGAAGTGATCTGTCACAGCTCCCAGGGCTGAACAATAACCAGTGCAGCAATGGAGGGGATTGTGTCCAGTTAGAAGATGCCGAAGGCTTGGAGTGTCAGTGTCAACCAGGTTATTATGGCCACTTGTGCCAAGGTAAGTGCTTATGACCCACAGGTCTTTTTTCATCACGCTGTTATAAAAACTACTGCATAGATCTTGATTTAAATGTGAAGCTTAATGACACTTTTTTTTTCTAAAAATGTCAACTCACCTTTAGTAGATGAGTCTTAGGGAAATACCACATGCTATCAAATTTAAGCTCTTCACTGTGTCATGTTTTGCATGGTCTCCTTAACCTATGTGTAGGAATAGTTCTTTACATAGGAAACAGAACAGATGGGGATTTCTCAAATATCACAATAATGCCTCAGTATGTAGTAAAGGGGTTAAAATGCTCTTGACAGTTACCTACTCTTCTACTGTCATTTGTTGTTTAAGGATTTCTTGAAATTATGAGTAAATTTATAGTCGTTTGAACAATAGAAACATATATGTAGCATCCTTAAATTTTCTTACGACATCTAGCAAGATCAGGAAGCTTTCATTAGTCAAACTCTGAAGGCTCGTAATTCAGTGTTTTTTAATCCTTGGCAAAGAGCACCTCAGGTCTCACAAAGCCCATTTCAGCTTATGTAACAGCAAATGACAGACAAAGATATACAAAGTATGTATGGTTTACCTCTAATATTTACTTTTCACGAACACTTTACATCAGAGACCCAATTTCTCACTGATCGTGGCATATTTATCATTATGTTTGCACCCATGCTCATGTATTTTGACTTCATCTTCCAGCCCGTCTCTGTGACTTGCTGAATAATCCATGCAGTGGCCAGGGCACATGTGTGGGTGATCTGGCTAGTGGAAAGCTGTGTGAATGTAATGCCAACCGTGGTGGTCTGTTCTGTGAGGAAAGTCTCCAAGTTGCAAGAGGTTAGTTAGTATTTTAGAATGGAACTTCACAAAAAAACTTAGAGCTTTTATTGACCTCATAGAGAAATTGGTTTACAATGTCATACAATGTTTTACATTTCATTCACAATATAAACACACAGAACAATACATATCATAGATCTAAGTACATAATATTACAAATGAAACACATGACAAAGTCATTGCCTATGGGGTAGCACCCTAGTCCTGCCAGATACTCATTTACAATTTGTCATGTGGGGAAATGGAAATGGGGAGTGTCTATCCCAGGAACACAACAGTGTAAACCACCTGACCCACAAATCTAACACACAAATCATAGACTTGACAGTCTTCAGTTTCTGAGTGCAACTCACAAACCTTACAGCCACACTTTCTTCTTGTGACAAGATCGTGTGTCATGGGATGAGATACATTTGGTAGAAGAATAAATTCAAATTATAATGTTAATATTGTTTGTGAAGCTGACATTTGTTTGCATATTTGCTTTTACCTTTCCACTTGTATACAGTGAGGAGTGCCAGAGTAAAGCTGTAATTCAATGGTGAGAATGAAACCCTGGTCAGGAAATTGTGTTTCCCAGCATCATTTGTTGTGTTACAGTGTTTTTGCAGTTCTGTATATATTAGTTTAAGTAGGGTAATGAATGTAAGAAAATATTTCAAGGAAGATGCTTATAGAATTACTCATTAACAACTCATGCTGAAAATTAAGCTGAAGTATTTCTCATCCAACAGAGAACTTAACTGTTTGTGAGCAGCAGAGGCGGTTGTCGGAGTTTGTACATGGTCAACTTAAAGGAGAAGTACAGGCCTCAGTGCTGATGGCTCCAATGGGGGTAGGTTGGATTTAATAATGACAGTTTTAACTGGCTAAAAATGCTGATAATTAATGTTCCAGAGGTTTTGACTTTAGTAAATTTTATGATTAATCATGTCCTCTGCAGACTATGTCAGTAAAATATCTTGAAATGCTTGAGGGCAATCCACCAGTTGACATAATATGATATAATGGAAGTAGCCCAACTTGGTCTAGAATGAATATAAAGACTTACTGAAGAAGAAGAAATGCTAGGTCATGCTGGTCCTGAAGCATTTTCCTGATTCTGTACCGTGGAACCTTGATCTTAAATATTCATTTAATAAATATACCTTGTAATTAACTATTATGATTTCATTAATCAGGTGGACTTCGATATTAAGTGTATCTCAATAATAAATATACTTCCTCAGTGTATGAGGACAAAATTTAAATACAGTTATATTTGGTATTGTTGTAATTGACAACATGAGAAACTTCATGTTTAAAATTAATCAAGGGCAGGTCAGTTTTTGTGTGGCTTTGCATAGACAGATAATCAGTCAGTCCCTTAAAGTGAGATTCATCTCAATAAAATTTCATGATGAAAGTAGAGGGACCTAAGAAAGTCCTAGAATGATCTGGCCTGCTGGGGTAATAATAGTGTGAAGTTGCATGCGCAGAGATTTGCCTGGATATGAGACTTATAAAGAGCGTTGTTATTATTATTACTCGTATTATTAGAAACTGTGCCAACATTATTTGAATTATGGAAGGTCATCAGAATATATCATTGGTAAGGGCTGTTGAACTAGTTACAGAAAATGCTTCAGTAGATCTTGTTTAAAATAGAAGAATTTTAAAGAATGCAGTGTTGCAAAAAAAAGATTCAAGTGAGGAGTTGCACTAGAGATGATCTGAGATGAAGTAGATGGTTACGAAAAGAGACACAAAAGTAATGGCCATCACATAATTTCACATGTGGGCTGTTACAGGAGAAGTTCTAGCGGAAAGGACTGTTACAAAAAAAGTTTGAGAAGTGGTGGTAGGGAAGCAATTGGGGAAAGGGACGTGCAACTTCTGGGGCTCCTCCAGGTATTTCTTGAGGAAGTGATTCCTAGAAAAGTGATCCAGAAATGGTAGTGGGGGGAAGGGGATGAGTTTTCAGGAATGGAGTGTGCCTCAATCCTCAGCACATGATCAGGAGATGGGTTATAAATGTAAGGAGTGGCCCAAGTTGGTGGTATATAAGATCAGGTAGTAGGTAACCAGGGCCTCGACAAGAACCCATACTTTCTGACACCAAAGTTTGTCTGAGGGCCCTGGTGGTCGTTGTAGTGGGCGATGACATTACTGGCCACGTGGGTAAGCGTGAGGGTAGATAAGGAGACGAGTACGAGGACAACAACGGTGATGATGAAATGAAGCTCTTGCATCAATTGATGATCACGTTCAATTTATTAAACATCCAATAAAGAAAACAAAGGCTGCAGACTTTAAACTGTTGAAAGTTCATTATGGCGGGGTTCCGACCAAGGCTCTGACCGGCGAGGTGATTTTAGGAGAAACAACAATTAAACGATCCTACATCTCTGAGGGTTGGCGCGCGTCTCTCTAAAAGAAACAAAAACTGTAATTAACCGATCCTAGTCCTACCCCTCTGAGGGTTGGCGCGTGTCTCTCTAAAAGAAACAAAAACTGTACTTAACCGATCCTAGTCCTACCCCTCTGAGGGTTGGCGCGTGTCTCCCTCCAGTCCAAGAGCTGGCCAGGCTCAAAGACCAAAGACAGGCACCCAACCAACCAATCATAACTTGTTATGGTACACTCGCCAATCAGATCCCTGTTTACCCCAAACAATGCACAACAATACATTTCAATTTTACTGACCAGTCAGTAGGTCAGCGCGGAAACGCACATCTGGCCCTTTTACATCAACAGCTACGCCAGATGGCTATAGAACGAAAGGAGGCCGATGAACCGCGAGGCTGGGCACGAGTGACGAAGCTTGCAAGTTCCGTCAACGGTCAACACAAAGCATTGAAAAC
>JAWQUT010000028.1:1578521-1606884 GCA_033807755.1 Ellobium chinense | reverse complement strand
AATGGAACAGCGATGAAGGACCAATTTAAGGAAATTATTGAAGAATTCAAATCCAATCTTGAAAGAATAGAACAAGCACCCTTTCCTTTAAATGCGAAATTTCAAGCAATCAACACCATGCTGACTCCCAAACTGAACTTTCACTTCAGTAACAACACTGTTCCAGATGTTATGCTGGATGACATGGAAAGCGCAATCATGGACTCTATAAGACATCTTTCTGGCTTGAATAAATCCACCACTCGATCCTTCATATTTTCTCCAAGATCTTATAGTGGGCTAGGACTGACTAAACCAAGTACCATATACTACAGCACACGAGTGGCATTCTTGCTTGATGTTCTTAACAACGATGACCAACAAGTACGGACAGTAGCCCGGGAGGCACTTGAACTCCACATGAGTAAGCGAAAAATTCAGCGAGATTTTGATCCCCAGCAGAACTTCGTAGGCTATAACACCGACGACAAATACAGACTTGTGGAACATTCCAAAGTCAACTGGGGCAAATCCGACTTCATTGAACTTAATGAACAGTGCATCAAACTTGGATACCACGTTTCTTACAGCCACACCACCGACCATTTCAGACTAGTGATGCCCGAAGATGAGGAAGTGTCCTTAGCCATCTTTGACACGAAACAAATCTCTCAGGATATCAAAAAGAAAGAAATCATCAAGGATTATGAACACTGGACATCCCTGAAACAGCAAGAACGAGTAATAAAAGAAACATCTGCAGTACGTGACAAAACATCGGATGAAGTTTTCAACAATTTACATGTCAGCGACAACGTTGTTAAATTTCCTATAAAAGGCCGCCTCCAACTCTTAGAAACCAACGCTGTACTCAACACGTACTACCCAAACTCCTATCAACGTTCCTGCACGATCTGCAACGACAAACACGACACTAACTCTCACACCTTAAAGTAGGACACACCCATTAAAATTAATTTTCCGTTTTTCAATACTTTTTCTCTCTAAAAATTATCTATGGTGCCCACTGAGTCAGTTTTGTGAAGAAAGAGCATCGTTCTGTAACCGTGCGCGTATATTATATAGTATGGCGCAATACGGAGAGCTAGAATTACCGGGTTTGGCCCTTGCGTCCAGAATTATTTCCCTTCCTCGATCAGCAGAAGCCTGTGGCAAAAACGCTGACGTCAGTTACGTTCCAGAAGCTACAGACACCTCTCCCTGACAATGTATTATTCAGTTTTTAATTAAGGTTCTGGTATTCCAAATTCAAATGTAAAGTTTGATAGTGTAGACCAAAAAAAGTATTCTGCATTTTTATTGCCTCGGCATGGTTTTGTTTGGCATAATTATATATCTACTGTTCACAGAGGAATTAAAACATTCATACCAATGTAAGGAGTGGCCGGTTGGTGGCGGTATAAGATCAGGTAAGGTAACCAGGGCCCCGACAAGAACCCATACTTTCTGACACCAGGGTTTGTCTGAGGGCCCTGGTGGTCGTTGTAGTGGGCGATGACATTACTGGCCACGTGGGTAAGCGTGAGGATAGATAAGGAGACGAGTACGAGGACAACAACGATGATGATGATGAATGAAGCTCTTGCATCAAATGATGATCACGTTCGATTTATTCAACATCCATAGGTATTGATGGTACATGTTTTATTGGTATCCAGTGCCAGGAAACAATGACTGCAAACTTGAAACTGTTGAAAGTTCATTATGGCGGGGTTCCGACCAAGGCTCTGACCGGCGAGGTGATTTTAGGAGAACCAAACAACAATTAAACGATCCTACATCTCTGTGGGTTGGCGCGCGTCTCTCTAAAAGAAACAAAAACTGTAATTAACCGATCCTAGTCCTACCCATAGATGTACTAATATTAGTAAATATAGTACATCTATGGTCCTACCCCTCTGAGGGTTGGCGCGTGTCTCTCTAAAAGAAACAAAAACTGTAATTAACCGATCCTAGTCCTACCCCTCTGAGGGTTGGCGCGTGTCTCCCTCCAGTCCAAGAGCTGGCCAGGCTCAAAGACCAAAGACAGGCACCCAACCAACCAATCATAACTTGTTATGGTACACTCGCCAATCAGATCCCTGTTTACCCCAAACAATGCACAACAATACATTTCAATTTTACTGACCAGTCAGTAGGTCAGCGCGGAAACGCACATCTGGCCCTATTACATCAACAGCTACGCCAGATGGCTATAGAACGAAAGGACGCCGATGAACCGCGAGGCTGGGCACGAGTGACGAAGCTTGCAAGTTACGTCAACGGTCAACACAAAGCATTGAAAACANGGGGGGGGGGGGGGGGGGGGGGGGTGGAGAGATAATGAGTTAACTTCGCCCGCTCACAATCGCCCCTTCTAAATCTTAGCATGGAAGTTTACATTACTTTACATCACCAGTGCAGGAACCTGCAAGCCCACCTCACATAAAACAAAGGAATTTCCAGAAATGGGGCTTTATAGAAAAACAGTATTGGTTTCTTCAAGAAATAAAAGAGAATTTTGCAACACCCATTACCTTCGCATCTTTGTAATCAGTCTTGAATAACTGTATTCTGTTACAGGTAATCTTGCATAGAATTGGACAGGATGTGTATTTCAAGCCCTACTGTCGTCCCCGTCTTGGCAACTCACAGGATGGGCAATTTTACTCCATGTGCATGTACAATGCCACAAATGCCAATAAGAAGGAATGCTTCTGCGTGAACAGTTCAGGCTCCCGTAACTACTGGTATTACTTTGGAGAAGACAGTTGCAGGGGTAAATCTTCATTTTCTCTAGGAAATATTGTACTGCAACAAAGAGCAAACAGATTGCAGCTTATCAAGAAAAATGTTTTTCCCGTTGCAAAGTGCTCTGTTTTGCTCTATAAAGTCTACAAGTCATGATTTGTAATTGGCTCAACGGAACTGTAATTAATCAGGTACCTACTTTACAGACAATAGGACAGAGGAAAATGTGAATAAAATGTTTTGAAAAAAATACATTTACACCATGAGAGTGATCAGCAATCAAACCCGCGACCGTTAAATCCTTGCAAGGTAAACTCCATGTGACACTTTTCTGTTCCCAAATATGCAAAGTTAACTAAATGGAATGACACATGAGATCACAGAAGAGATGTAGCTGTGGAGTTGCAGATGGTGCATAACATGCTGATACATAAAAACTTTCGAGGGATGCTTCTAGGCTTGGCTGCAGTTCTGGAATCATTGTCCTGACTCTCAAATGAACTTTGAAGGTGAAAAGGAACGTAATATCCAGAGTAAGTTGAGGGTACCGAGGGCTTTTGCACCTTGTAATGTGTTTCTTCCGTCCATTATCACTTACCACAACTCTGATGGACTGCTGTACAGTTAAAGTATCTCTAACACTGAGGAACTTATTCATTGCCAGTGATGTGCACCTCAATTGAAGAAGAAAATGTGCATCGCTTGTGCACTCTTTCCCCCACATGTTTCCTCCCTTAATCTCCTCCCCACCCACTCCAGCATCCATAAAACAATGAAATAAAAGGGTATTTTCATGTAAGCCAAGTAAATAAGACTTTATCAACTGAGGTTGTTCAACCCTTTGCATGTGACTTTGACCTATTAAGGTAGGATAGGAACTCATCACCATGTGTTTGATGTTTGTTTAATATGCAGGTCAACATATTTTCATTCTTATTCACTGTCAGAAAAGGTATCAAGCCAATGTGATACAGTGTAAAGGTCATTCATGGATTCATTCATGATCAACCTGAATTAAACTATTCACTGTCTTTGTACATATCAGTACATTTGGTCTTACATTATATGTGTCTTTTCCAGTATTCAGCGGCCAGTTGTACAACGTCACAGCAGACTTCTCTATCCTCGATGCAGCATGGTCAGACAGTCTTGAGGATGAAGAGTCAGAGCTCTATATGCAGATAAAAAATCAGGTAACAAATCTAAATTTTTCCGTATTTCTTCTTCAGTTGCATTGACCGACTTCTGTTAAGAACAAATAATTTGAAAAAAAGTTGAAAATTGAAACTGAAGAAGATGAGAAGTTGAAACTGCCCATGAACTCACTCACTTCATCTGATTTACAGTTTGGTGGCTCCAGTCATGACTTATATTTCCTGCAGTTTGAAAAAACTGGTATTGGGGGTATTGCAAAGAAAAGATAAAAATATGGATCCATCACTGAAATCTGCTCCTAGGCACTCAGATGTTGTTTCCAGATTTTGAGGTTCAGTTTTGATATATACGTATATGTTACCTGATTTAGTAGATAATCATATCATATAATTTATGCCGTAGTGATATAGTGACTGAACAGTGGTAAGAGCATTAAGCCACAGTTGTAAGAGCGTTAATCCAAATAGGAAATCTTTAGGTTAAGATAAGATGGATATTGGATTATGTCATAGTTTTTGGTTTTAATCTTGAGCAAGGGAGTGGCAGGGAAGGTGTAATATGAAATGAAGTAATTAATTACATATCAATAACTGAGTTTGGTGGAGTTTACTGTAGATAGGACTATGTTCGACTTGAAATCATCACCTAGGTAATGACAGTGGGTGCAATATTGACCTTGTGATTTTTATATATGCAGATCACAGAAGCCATGAGTCCACTGGGAGGCTATGCTGCTGTCCTAAAATTTATGAACAGGTGAGTGATACTGGATCTGTATTTTGCTAATGTCATGCTCCTATCTAACAAGACAAATAATGTGATTTTGATATACACGTACACATATATGATTTAAGAAGTACCATCTTCACATAACTGGTAGGATGACCCAGTAATTATCTCAGTTCCCATGAGAACTGTTACCCTGTTTAAAATATGGTCCCCAATGGGGTTAAAACATGGCATTAGAAGTTGACTGAAGGAAAACAAAATCTATCATTTTCAGAAAAGATCAAAATTTTTGTTCCCATGAAATTTTTTTAAAATGATAAATATTGCAACAAAACACTGGAATGGATTTCCAGGTCAGCTGGTTTTGCTTCTAACAGAAGAATTAAAATTGCGTCCGCCACATATGTTTTCATTTTTCAAAAATGCATAATGTTTTTTCGTTGTCTTATCCTCCAACATCTGAAGTGGGAATTGTATAGGTGTTCACATGGTTTGGGCTGCAGAGACCCAGGAGAAAGCAAAAGAGACTTTGATGGCTTTGATGAACATGACTATCTCATATAATAGACAGTCAGCAAGGCTGTCCAGAGAACCATGTGAAGGCACAGGTTTGTATTCTCTGGCTGCTATTTCCTTTTGGGATAAAATTTTGTAGAAAAACTTGAGTCTAGCATATTGCATATCTGGCAGGGTTCCCACACAACCCTGTAAATGTGAGAAAATCATAAGGTTACTTTTTAGTTTTCATGGCCAAGAAAAGTCATGAAAAGTAGTCAAATGACTGAAAATCCAAAGAAATCCTGAAACATTGGATGAGTGCAAACAGTTCTAATATTCAGTATCACCTGTATAACCTTAAACTTAGAGTTGCCTGCCATGTCTGTAATGTTGTTGTTTTTTTTTAATACATGATTTTTCATTGGCTGGTACCAGTTGGGCAACCAATAGTGGCTTGTTTTCTGTCATTCTGTTCGGTGCCGATTATAAGTTTGATATGTTGGAATGATATTTTGAAAAGTTTATAAAGACCCTGAAAAGGCCAGGAACAGGCAGTGAAGTTAATTTTCATTTTCAGGTGGGAACCCTAATTTTGAGTGTTATTTAAGGTATTAGGAGTATTGCTGTGCACTTTTTGGCACTTTTTTGATAACACATTCTGGATACTGTATCGAAGGCCTAATAATGGCCACAGGGCTGTCCAATGTACAGCTGGCTGGGCCCATATATTATTTTATCAGGAGATACAGCAAAAAAAAAAATGTTCATTGTCCTTGTGCTTCCATAATGGCCTAAGTCTGAGTAAGGCCAAAATGGAATACAGGTACCATATTGTTTATTAGATCAGGAGTCCATGTTGATGAATGAAAATATCATAATGCCCCAAACTCTTTTCCAGTCTAAATTGCAGTTTAGATGAATGTTTTATATCTATTTTCTTAAAACCTGTGTGAAGAAAGGTGAAATAAAATTTAATCAATGAGTGGAATATGCTGGGAGTGCTGCTGATTTCAGTTTATGGTTTATCATTGAAATTGAAATCTGTTAATGTGTAATATTTTACAAATTATGTGCTGTGTGTATTGTATAGATAAAGTCTGATATCTCATGCCAAAGAACCTAACTTTGCCAGAATGGCTAGGCTGAGAAAAATTAGTATTTCTGTTTGAATTTGGATTAGCTCTTTGCTATAGCGAAATCTTTGTCATATTCCAGTTAAAATGTTAAGGGAATTCAGTTTTACCAAATTATTTTATTCACAATTTAATATTGACATAAAGCTGATGTCAATTACAAAAATGCATCACAGTGCTATCCAGGAGAAAACCAAGATGATCTCTTTCTGTCATATGACATCCTGTGTGTGATGACTAGTAGTTCATGTCCAACATTCTTACTTAAACATATTTTCCCAATACAGGTGAGCTCCACATGCTTCAAGTGAAGTTCTATGTTGTGGGTCTGCCATGGTCAGAGGACTTTAGATCCCCAGCAACTGCTAACTATCAGAACATAAAGATGTTTGTGGAGATGCACTTCAGTGACTTGGGTGGCACACTGCGTACCATGGAGATGGCTAAGAAGTAAGACAATCACAGGAAAACAGAAGTCACTTTAGGGATTCTCAATTTTTCTGGATCAGTGTACCTCTTGATACTACTTTTGTAACTACAGGTTTATACTTTTATGAACTCCTGATCTAAAGAGTAGTTTCAAGAGGTACATGGAGTCAGGAAAGTTGGGAAAATGACTTGGATAGTCAGTCAGTTACCTGTGGATAATTTCTATAACGTCGTCTAGAGTGATAGCCCTATTCAGTGAGCCACCAGGCAGTCCTGCTTACCCTTATCTAAATACCCTCAAGTGTTCTTAGTAAAGCATACCTTAAATTGGGAGCATCTGCTCCAGTTGATGATATGGTTTGAGTAAAGTATAACATCTGCCATAGTTGCTAAGAGCTTTGAGTAAAGGCAGTGTGCTCATCCTGTTAAAAAACTACTGTTATTTGAGTTGCTGACAGGACAGCTATTAACTGTGTGCCTGTTTGATTAATATATAATAATTGATTGACTGAATGAATGGCTGTGTGAATTATTTTCAGCTATGGCTGCATAGAATTCTTTCTGGAGTGGGAGACAATGCATCCTGCCAACATATTAGGGCTGATGGGAGATCTGAAGCTTCTTGGTGTCACATGGCAAGGCCAGAATTACAAAGTACAAACCAAACCTTGCCTACCAACTCCAGGTGAGAGATTTGCCATGAAGAGACAGTACTAAATGTGTGGACATGTGTTAAGAGGAATACACTACTCTTCCCATCACAGACTACTGTTGTAGTGCGCATTGTCCCTTTTTCTAATTCGGAATGTAAATGTTTCTAATGCTAAGTGTGCACCAAAATGCTAAATAGCGCTTTTTCTTTCTTGCTGTGAGCGTGATATTGAGGATGTGTTATCTCAAAACACACTTGTTGCTTCATCACCAGGTTTCCTACACATATCTAAGGCACATTAACGCGTGAAGTTACAGAGATATGTTTATTTTTTTAAAGTTTAATTTTCATTTCATCGCTCTGAGAGCTCTTGAGATAGAATATATATTTATTATATAATATTATATTATATGTATATATAATAGATATACACAAATACCCATTTGTACATGCATGCATTAATGTCTCTTAAATAGAATGTCTGAAATCTGGTGGCTAAGTATCAACTGTATCTTGAGATAATGTTTTCATATCACCACCCACAACAAGAGGATAGGCACACAGATGGGCGATTTTGCATGTCAAATGTACTGAAACAAAAGAGGACAGTTTGTAACTGTAGAAACACGCTATTAGGATGTGATGTCTCTACACATCATTCCATGACATCAATGACATCATTCCATTTAATGTTTTGGGAAATCTGAAAATTGAATCCAACAGTGCACACTCTGACAAATAAATCAATAGAATAAATGACACAGTGATTTCCACTTTGAACAGAGAGTAGTGTGTTAAACTTTGTGTACCATAGCCTTGTCAAATTATTGACCCTTTCAATCCCAAGACCCCTCTAGCAACTGGACACCATACAAAAACCAGTGAGTGGTCACATTATTGTGACTTGGCTGCATATATATAAGCTAAAGTAAAAATGAATGCAATATTGTGACAGTGCTACATTCAGAGGTTTGCTTCACATATAAATTACAACACTGGAAGGAATCCAGCTTTCAAGCTCAATTATGATTTTATTGAATCAACATAGAAATGTATCTCTGAATACATTTTTAGCTAATTTTGCTATGAAAGTTCAAGCTCAATTATGATTGGAATGAATCGATATAGAAATGCGTCTCAGAATACATTTCTAACTCATTTTGCAACGAAAATGCACTTATTGTGGGAAAAGGCTCTTCAACTGATGCCTCTTATTCTCACTGTTTACCAGCTGAAGTTGATGAATGCCCAGAAGTCCCTATGGATATGATGGGCACCTGTATAGAAATGTGTAATGACAATGATCCAGCCATGAAGTGTCCTGAAGGCAAGAAGTGCTGTTCCAATGGGTGTGGACATGTCTGCAAACTAGGTGAGTCTTGCATATATATATTTGACAATAAGTGTAATATCTTCACTTTCTGTCTTCAGAGATGCCATTTTAATTATTCCTTTAGTGTTCTTGAAGACTTTACCTACAGAATCGGTAATTTTAGTTTTGATTGTTACTTCGCCTCAATCAGTGTAATCTCTTTTGCTGGACAGCTTCTACGATGAAGACTTTTTTAAGTGCTGCCATTGCTGTTCCAAGAGAATCAGCTTCGAGTGTTTACCTTCAGTATTGGCCATTTGTGCATGTCTTCTTTAAGTTACTTTCTCAGATTATGAAGGATTTCTCTGTGAAATTTTGACAAAAGATAGCAAAGCTCTGATCCTGTAAGGTATTTATTTGTCACCCTTTTTCATGCTTTTAATCAAAATTAGACAACAGTCCCTTAAACCTCTGTCAATTCTGACCTCTTCAATTTTAAGTTTGCTGCTTATGCTCTGAAATCACTATATTTACCTGGCATTACCCTCTAGTGGGATACACTGTCAAGATCAACACCACCATAGTCATTGGTATGCCCTGGATGGATGGCATGGACATAAAGAGTGGACCAGCATTTCTTCAGGCACAGACAATAGCCAAGCAGTTGGTGAGTAGGAGACCTTGTCCTGGAGTTACCATACAAGCATTTTTTTTTTTTCGCACAAAAACCTAATTTTTTGCAAATTTCAGGAGTTCAGCTTAACCCACAAAAAATTATTTCCCTTGAAAAAGATTCCATTCAAAAATTTCCAAGGGCTTATTACTAGCAAAAATTTTCTTTAGGAGGCAGTAGCCCTTAAGGGAAATGCAAATTCAGTTATTGCCAGTTACAACTTCATGATAATTGAGCACTATCAATTGATTTAGTATGAAATGTATTTCTGTATCAATGTGAATAAGGATTGCCAAATATGTTTCATTAGTAGTTCTGTGATGTCACTTTGGATTAATTATGTCTCCATATCTTCATCACAGGAAAACTAGATAAAAGGCCATTTGCGAGTTTTTGCAAAAATCAGAACTCTTGCAATTAAAAAAGTTGTGCAATATCTAGATTTATGCTGAACATCACGAGAAGATATGCACTTTTATACCTTAGTCATAGCTGATATTTTATAAACTGCTAGTGGACATTTGTCATTTTAACACTGCTAACACAAGGTACCTGCATCCACAAAACACTCTCTTTGCACTACCTAATGTTGGTCATATTATCATCTCGCCTTGAAGATTGCCACTCCACTGACTGTGAGGCAGCTCTGCAGGGGTTCAATGCTAGAGCCACCCCAGCTGCTACCTGAAGGCAAAATAAAAGAAATTGATGCTTGCTTTTAAAAGGGCTGCATTCAGTGAGAACTAATATGACACTTGCTTCAGAAGAGATGAATAGATGTGAGCACTAAGGAAATGTGTCAGGGTCATGGGTGAACGCTAGGCTCACACGTGAAAGTTAGGAACTGATTCAGGCAGTAGTTATTTAAGAATTAAATTGCTGTGAAGTTAGCGTCCCTGTGGTGCAGTGGTAGCCTGTTCAGACTTGCAAGCCGAGAGACCCTGGCATGAAATTTTCTAGTCCATCATTTGTGGTTTTGCAGCCTATCTTCATAAAAATTGATCCTTCACAGTAATTTGGTAAAATCCTTAGTGACACACTTTCCTGGATAATCTGTAACATCTAAAAATAATTATCAGACGGGCTCACATTCCTCCCCCTTAATGATTTAATACTATAGGCTTAATGTGCCCCGTGGTTACATAGAGTGCTGTGAATTGAACTTGAATTCCATGTAGGGCAGGTGTACTGATGAATTGTAAAGAATGCCTAAGGGACCAGAGATGCCTAATGAATCACCCTGGGTCTGTGGAATGTCTGAAGATTTCATGGCAAATAAATTATGGAAAGTGTAATTTTGAACTGGATATTGAAATTTTTCATGACAGCAAAAGTCTTGTTTTTTTTTTATTTCCTCATCCTAGACTCCTTATACTCTATCTGTATATCACCCCTCTCTCATCCCCCCCCCCCCCCCCCCCCCCCCCNCCCCCTGCACCCTACTCCTACCAATCTCTCCGAATCACATGTCCTTTGCAAAGTGCAGTAATACCTTACTGTGAATGTTTCATTCATGCTAAATTTACCATTGCTGCTAAAAGGGCTATTCACTCTGGTGTTAGTAAGGCCTAATAAAGAAATGAAAGCTACAAATCTTAGTATGGTGGTCAGTGAATTCACCATCATTTCCCCTGATTGAGTAGAATACGGTTAATATGATTTTCCAGGTGATTTAAAAGCCATGGTTTGGCAAACAGAAGAAAATGCTACGGTAGCAAAATTAAAACTTCAGTTTCCATCTTGATGCTTGTTTTTTGTGAGGTGGATTTGTATTTGATATGGAACTTCAAGACACTGTGTGTGAGAAGACAACAGTTTTGACAACAAATGTGAAAAGAGAATTTTTGTGTATTTCAGGTCACAGAGGCTTTCAACTTGGGCTCAGAGACTTCTGTTGTTGAAATAGAGCTGAAAAGTATCAGGTGAGAAATATCACTTATGTGTAGCTAATTGGATATTATATATTGCATTCCAGGCTTAGGAAATGATTCCTTGCCTCAGCAAGCCCTAAAACTAAACTCAGCCATCCCCAAAACCACAGTAAAATTTGGGATACTATATTATTAAAAGAAAACATGTCTTTTGAGTTTTGTCAATATGACACAGTGCATCAATGAGCCCTCATCAACAACACTTGATTGCATTATGCAAATCCTGAATTTCTTCACCCACTGCTCTCATGATTGTCATACGCTTACACCAATAGAGGATCTGTAATGAGTGTTTGTTTGATACCAGATTTATGAAAAGAGTTATACATTTATTGTATTCGCGAGCCTCTGGCAAGCGAATACAATAAATGATAACGAATTTCATAAATCTGATATAAAACAAACACGAGTTCCAGATCCTTTTTATCATATAAACTCTAACTAATAAAAAAATGAACTTTCAATCGTGAAAAGGACTCTGAAGTAGCCTTCACCCTATTTGAGACACATCCATCACAATTGGAGTGAATGAACCACACAGTTCCGCGACACAAAGTAGATCCAAACAGCTGACAATCCTCAATGAAACTTTAGACCACAGAGACACAGTGACATTTCAAGTACTTTAATTCAAATGTTTAACTGAACTGAAACTGAAACATGAAGAGAAGGATGACAAGCGGCAAGAAAGACGGACTGAAATAATTTTGTTTTTAAATCTAGACAAAAGGAAACCCCGTGGCAGTGAGACTAGTTACAAAAGAAATGATGTCACATATTCATGATGCCATAAAAGAAATGACGTCATGTATTTATATGCCTAGGGGTTTCCAAGGCTTCCAATCAAAGTATTCGTAAGCAGATCAAAGGTCAAATTTATGTAACATGTGACATGCCAAAAAATTATTACACACTTTTATGTCACCGGAAATAGGCCATGTTTATATGATAAAAAAGATTCTGGGGCAGAACTCCAGTAGCCAGTTCATCATAAAGGTAGCATGACACCCAGAATATGACATTTCCTTAGGCAGTTGAACACAGTAGAACCTCAACATTAAGTACTCATTTAATGACTGTACCTTGTTATCATGTAACTTTTTACGTGCACGGATCATCTGTTATTCTATCATCTCATTACTCAGGTAGACCTGGATATTGAGTACACCTCAAAACTAAATGTATTTTTTACATGTGCCAGATTCATACTTGTTATTTAGATTCTACTGTATTGCACTGTGCTTCATTACAAAAGGATGTAAATATTTTGATTATCTCCCTCACACTACACCTTTATGATAATAATAATAATAATATAGTTTTGTGTTATAGGATGTTTTTGAGGAGACAAAGAAGTGGTAGAATGCAAGTAACAGCCTTGTTTTCCCATTCTCAACATTAGCATAAAACCCTGTCAGCTGATAATGACATCAAGAGCACAATTTTCAATATTTTATGACAATATTGTTTGCGTATCATCTTCCCTTTGTCTCACACAGAAAGTAGGCTAGAGAGAGCTTGGTCAAAAACCAGTCTTAAGAGCAGGTCCAGAAAACCTTCCACCTTTACACTTGGTAATGAAGAGATTCATTATCACACACTGATAAGTTTCAGGGGTAGGGAAATGGTTTGTACCACATCAGTCAACACTATCCCACTCAGTCACATGTAGGTAAAGGAAACTTGTAACACATGCATTACTACATGATGCTGTTACATGAATCTACATGGATGGCTTTTCTCTCCTTAGCCCCACAAACCGCAAAGATATGATGACCCAGGTGCCTAAGTTATCTCTGTTGTTGTACTTCTCCAATGACCCAGCCAACAATTTGCTGGAAGAATCCAGAGATCGGCTGCTGCAGATGTCACCAATGGTGGAAAATACGAGAATCAGTGTTCTGGAAGTGAACCTCGTCAATACCTGTGAGTAAACAACAGCCATCATGAATAGATTTGGGCAGCAGAAAGAATCTAATGGATTATACTAAGGCTGTAGAGTGTTATATATTATTGAGAATTCTGATAATGGCAACTCAGCCATATGCAAATGTCTTGCAGTCAGTCAAAATGAGCTAAAGTCATCTTGGTATGACATTAAAGCTAAATGTGTGCACTGACAATAGGTATAAAATGTTTTGACCTTGTACTTTTCTGGCCCAAGATAACAGCCACTTGAAGTGAAAAAGGTTACATGTCACCCCATGCAATGGAAAAACATCTGTGAAAATCATGATTGAGCAACAATTATTCACAAAAATTCAGATTTATCTGTGATTACTAACTATTCACCTGTAAGACCAATATTTTTATGTATATAATTAATTTATTCTCAGTTTCTGCAAGATAGAAAAATTTGATGTCAGTTGGTCCTAGTCACTTTTAGAGCCTGATATCTCAGATCCTAGTCTTGCGACATGAGCCACAGTTTAACTGGCTGGAATACATATTATATCGTGTGATACTGAGCAAGAACTCTTGGGACAACTGTAAAATAAGTGTGAGTAGTTGGGAAGTGTGTGAGGGTCCGTGGTGAACACTAGGCTCACACATGAAAGTTAGGACCAAAATTCAGGCTGTAGATATTTAAGAATTAAATTGCTGTGAGGTCAGCATCCATGTGGTAGCACGTTCAGATTTGCAAACTGAGAGACCCTGTGTTCGATTCCTGATAGGGACAGGAAATTTTCTAGTATAGGTTTTTGTGGCCCCTCTTCCTCTCAAAAGTGATTCTTTCACAGTAATTTGTAAAAAAGCCCTGGTGACACAATTCTCCAGATAATGTGCAAGATCTGAAAAGAATTATCAGACTGGGCTCACATTCCTCCCCCTCAAAATTAAAACGAGAATAGAATATTCCTTACCACCCAGTAACATAAATAAGTTCCATGGCACTGGCAGCTGCATATTCCATTCTTACTATGTAGGTTGCAGCTGTGAGCATGGCATGCTGAAGCCAAGTAAAATGTGGACTGAGGCTGTTATGGGGGAACCAAAGCTCATCATTCCTTTTTATTGTGATATGTGTTACAGTTATAACATATTCACATGTATGATGTATTATGAATGAGATGTAGAACATTGTGTGGCATCAGAAAGCAGTTTCCTGAATGGATAAATAAAGACCTTGATTTTTTTTTCTTTGATTTTTGCCAATAGTGAGTGTACCATGGATTGATTCAATTTTTTGTTACGCAGGCTCCTAGGCATTAGTTGCTAAAATTGTAGATGTTGAATGTGAAAACTATAGTGCAGAAAATGCTATGTTTTTGTTTCCATAATATAACACTCTGCTGATACCCTTGTTAGTGCCTCCAAAGAAGGACCATATCTTGAAAGTCATTGGTATGACATCATCATAAGTTTATCTAGTAGCTAAAATCTGCAAGTAAAGGCTGATTTGCAAACTGTGTATTATGCGTGTTGCAGTAATTTATTGCCTGGGCCTTGGTTTCCTTCAGGCTTATTTTCATTGTGACCTATGAATTAAAATTCAGACACACAGAGCAAACTATCATGTTGTGTTATGCGATCTGTTAACAGCTTCGAGGTGTGATGGAACAGAGTGCCATGGTATTTGCAAGGAGCTGAGGTCAGGCTTACAGTATTGCTCCTGCTCTGCTGGATATGCGGGACCAGACTGTACTTTCACTGGTATGGATCGATTAAATCATGAATGGATCAGTGAATAGATAGAGAAAATGAAACGTCATGTGTCAGGAGATAAATGGGTTAGTTGGTGGGTGGATAGGTTTGTTTATTAACAGTAGAAGTGCTGGGCAGCAGTGATCTTTTTCATGCACTTAGTGTGCTTGACCAGGTAAGGTAACCTGTCGCTTGCCAGGCAGTCAGCAAGTATACTGCATTTTTTGGGTTGGCATGAAGCTGTGAATAAATTCAGCCATAGTATCTAGCTGGCACTCACTTTAAAAGGATTAATGGATGAGTAAATTGAAACATTGTGAATCATTGGTTCGATAAACGAGTGAATGTTTTAGCTCTCTCACACAGAGTACCGTAAAGTGAACTTTTACATAAGAACATGTTGATACAAATCACTACCCACTACAGAACATGTATCCCTGTTACAAATTTTTGTTTTCATTACAAAATTGTATCCTTAGGAGACATTTTGCTACTCAAATCAGCAAAAAGCTACAAAATGATCTCAAAAATGCAGGGTCCCTGTCTTTTAAAATAAAAAAGAACCATATAAATTGACACCTTTGCTTAATTTCATACAGACGATTACTGTTAAGATCTGTTTAGCTTTTGATCCCTGGATATGTCAGTGTGTTATGATAATTCCTCTGTCTTCTCTCTCCCAGACTGTAGAGCGAATATGAGCAGGCTTCCACAGGCGGATAATAACATATGTAGCAATGGAGGAGAGTGTCTTCCTGACACGTCAGAAAATGGGGCAGGTTTACGATGCCAGTGTCCACCAGGCTATTATGGCGCATTGTGTCAAGGCAAGTTTTTGCAGCTTGCTTCTTCAGTTCTACACAGAATGATTGCTATAATAAAGTATTCAGTAAAGTGAATGAAAACCTTCCCTATTCTTGACAGAGATGTTAGTGGTACTTAGGACTGCCTAGGGGTCAAGTGTATCCTCAGGATATATAGTATAATTATAGAAACCATTTGGGATTGCCATTGGTATTCCCACATTATTTTGGAATGGCTTAGCCTGCATGCTGTCTGTATATAACTTATCTAAGTAATCAGTTTGCCCTTTAAGCCAATTAACTGTTGTTTACAATCATGTACAGAACTTAAGAAATGGCAAAGCTGATAGAAAATGCTGTTGACACTAAAGAGACTTCACTTACAGGGCTCCTGAAATCATTAAGCCTATTCTAATGTATCAAGATTCCACTGAGCTTATAGAAAATGCTATTAAACCATAGGGTCTTCATTGAATATTTGAGGTAGGAGAAGCTGAATGAAAATGGGTAAAAATGTTGCCGTCACCGGCAATAAATGTGCTTCATAGGAGGCCGTTTGCCCACTCTGTGAATATCTCAAACTTCAGACTCCTATTACAACACAGTAGGACATAAGGAACTCTGATTTTAGTGAACCTACTCAGAAATTTGAGTATATGAGGCAGGTGAGTACAACTAGCACATGATGGTGTAAGTTGTAAGGTTCTACTGAATCAGAAAAGGACGCATAAGGATCAGAGGTTAGTTCCCAAATCTAAAGCCTATTCTTCGCAGTGTGTATGAAAGACAAAATCATGTTTTATTGTATAACTGATAACCCTACTGATACTGTATTATTCTGTAGTTTGGACCATAAACTTATAAAATGTCTTAATCTCTAATTTTCAGTGCGGCTGTGTGATCTCTTAAACAACCCTTGTAATGGCCAAGGCACATGTGTGGGAGATGTCAGTGAAGGAATGATCTGCAAATGCAATGACTACAGAGGTGGTCTCCAGTGTGAAAATGCTATCCAGACGCAAACAGGTAACTGTCTGAAGAAAAATGAATCCATATCATATTAGTATGCTAAACAGCTGAGATAGTTTTGTGATTATGAACTTGAGCTTTAATGCTATTTCCATCTATTCTTTTATTGTGCAGTACTCCATCTCTTTTCTCATGGAAGTCAACATTCTGATCCCTTAATGATTTGTTTCAGATTATAGTTACACTCTCTATTCCTGTCATCTTGGTCTATACAACACTATTTAATCATCATGGTTCTATGATAGAATTAATTCCACCATGGGCTCGCTATGCGTGAATGCGGCAATAGAATAAATTTGCATCTCTTTGCCGAGGGCTGGGTGCGACGGTCAGTTTTGCAGCTCCATGTCAGCTGATTGGCTGGCAGACAACATGTGCAACAGTCACCAACAGTAATGATGGTCACACAGCCAGCAGGGTCTGGACCCATGGCGCCTTGGACTGTGAGACTTAGTGTAATAAATTCTTTTATCCCTCCACCTCCTCCAGTCTTCCAACCCACTATGCCAAGTGACCAAAGGCCATTCTGTGTGGTTATCCATTGTAATTGGCTTCAATCACTTTTGTTTATTTGTTGATAAAGATAGTATCTGTGCGCACTATATGACTGAATTTGTGCTCTGTTTCCAAGTTCATAACCCAGTAAAGAGTAATTCTACTAATTGTCGCTGTTGCTATCCAATTATGGATCCTATTTGAACTCTTGGAAAACTAGCCCTTTCCCTTTCACTGATCCATTCCAACATTTCTTTTCAAGGAGAAATGTTTTATCCATTTCTTACCCGCTTCCTTTCTCAGTTCCTTTGCGAGTTCTTTTAACACAAAGCAGCATAATTTACCTCAAGCCATATTTGTATATCTACTCTGATATTTTAAAGCCATGCATGTATGTCTGCTCACATTATGAAAACCTTTATATGTACTAAGACAGTTGCAAGGTTGTAACATATATGGTAGATGCGATTACACAGGCAAACAATTGCATATTTTGTAATGGTTGAGTCAAATATTTTGATATCTTGCAGAAAATCTTTCAATATGTCAGCGGCAGAGACGACTGATGGAGTTTGTCCATGCTCAAGTCAAAGGAAGTTCACAGCCTGAATGGATGACTCTACCAATGATAGTAAGTCACTACTGGTCTCATTCCCCAAAATAATTTCTAGTACATACTATATGCGGTGAATAGGTTATTTTACAGGTTCTCAGTGAACAAAAAACAAATCATCTTTAATTCAAAAGTGTAGCCAGATCTGTGGTCTAAGGACACCTCTCGAGAATCAGAGAAGTGGGTCAGCTTTGCACGGAAGATATTCTGTGATGAAATCAGCAGATGCTCATGCAAGTTATGGGCCATTCCATAGAGATTGTCCCATCAGTCACTCCAACAGTCAGCTGCACTGAAGTGAAGCCAGTGCATTTTCGCAAAAATTTGTTGATGATGACACAGGCATTGTAGTTGATGAAAGCTGATCAAACTCCACAAGTTCAAAGTTCAAAGGTTTAAGTAGGCCATTGACCAGCATCATTTCATGATACAATACAGTATTACATGAACACAATTCACTGCAGAGATGCATGCATGTTCCTCATGCACTTTACACACACAGAATAAAACTTCTTATCTGGTAATTGGTTGGACAAGTTCCATGGAAGGACCCTTATGCAGTTCTTTCAGTGATGGGAATTATAGCAGGCACTTGCAGTATACATTCTTCAGCATTTGTTAACCTCCCTCTCCAATAAATGATTAACATGGAATCTAGTGGGGAAAATAACTCATGTGTCCTTTTAAGCACCACATGATAAAGTGGCCAAATTTGCATTGCTGCATCAAACCTGCAATAAACTTATTGCTTACCCCATCAACATGGCTCATAAAGCTGGCATATGCATATGCAGTGATATCACTAGTAAATATGTTAATCATTGAGTAGAGCTTGTGGATGTCCAAACAAGACATCTCATGGCAGATCAGAACAATGAAGTGACTCTCCATTTGGGAATATGCAAGTTAAAATAACAGGAAATCATTGGTCATAGATAATTTTCCAACTGAAAACAGACCAACAACAAAAAGCAGTTTTGTATGTTAGTCTTTAATAATGCAGTGATATTGTGTGGTGGAGAGTTAAGATAATTTTCTTCAAGTACGATAAAGTTGTAGCAGCACTGATGTAGACTGATGTTCAGAATATTTTCACATTCCAGTATACAGCAAGAAAAGAAATGAATACAGTTAAGAAACTGTTACTGAATTGCAGGAGATCCTACAGAAGATGGGAGAAATGGATTACTCCATACCATACTGTTCATCTCGTGCGGGAGATTTCTATTCCATGTGTGTTTATGACTCCATGAGTGGCCGCAAAGACAAATGTTTCTGTGTTAGCAGCAACGGCGTGTCAAACTCATGGATTTACATATCTGAGGATGAATGCAGAGGTAAGTCTATTTTGAAGACAGCCTTTGATTTATGTGACCAACGTTAATGGAACAAATATTTTTAGTTTCCAGCTTTCAAAAATGATTGTTCATCGCCATGTACCATGTGCATTGAAAATATGTGAGTGTAATGAAAAAAAGCAGCTATTCTGTGTTGACATATAACATTGTATCCTATGGAAAAAAGATCTAGAAGAAGACAGGATCATGTATCTCTTTTCTTCAGCATGAAGAGACATAATTTCTCAGAGAATATGATTATATTCTTGAGGTTTTGAGATTGTCCATGAATTCTAGTACTGATGTCAGAACCAATCCAGAATTTTGAACAAAATTTCAACAAAATTTACATTTGACCCAATGTATGAAATGTGTAGTCAACAACAATTATGCAGGAATCTTTTTCCCCTTAATAGCATGATCGCTGCGTCTTTTCCCATTCTCCAATAATTCATTATTTAGCAGTGCACTGAACAGTTTGTTAATTTCAATGAAATTAATCTTTTGTTTATGAACGATGTATTTATACATCCTAAGCTTTGCTCCAAATTGTGCTTAAATGTACCTGTGCACTCTGGAAGTAGCATTCCCATATTATGTCGGATGTACATCTACATCTTATTTCCTATATAATGAATGTGCAGGGATGTAGCATAGCCATAACCATGCTGAAGAACCGAAAAACCCTGGCCCAGACAAACTTACATACAGGCTAATGAGCTCATGGTAATTTGATGATACCAGCGCGTGAAAAACATGACGTAGCATAGGAGTTCAGTATGATTGTTTTTATGTGAATGCTGCTAGGGTTGTTCTCTGAAGTGCCCAAACGAACAATCTGTCCTCGAGAAAAAGAAGATAAGAAAGAAATTAGAAATGCATGACTATCAGAGGACAGGTTTTTCAAGTTTGTGAAGTGTTTGAGGTCTTGAGTCAAGTTTAATGTATTGTAAATAAGGAATCAGAACCAGAACATTTTGAATGAGTAATGTGTTTTGTGAGAGTCAAACACATTATGAGGAATTATTATGGAAAATGTTAATGCATTATACAGTATACAGTAGATAATATAAAAATGGTTAAGCTCAAAATACCACTAAAATAAAAGGAAACAGAAAGCCTCATTTGTTTTCATCTTTTTAGGCCTCTCCAAAAATCTGTTTAAATTGAAAATATGCTGAAACCGGACATATGTCATTGATCCTGTGGATTTTATTTTAACTATTGTCTACTGTGTAACTACTCTTGTTTATTTTACAATAACCATAAAATGTATATTATTTCAGTTTATGGCAGTATGACTCCTGTGAGTGGTCAATTCTTCATTCTTGACACACTCTGGTCAGACAGTCTCACTGATAAAAACTCAGAGAGATACAAGAATCTCAGCGAGATGGTAATAATTTGCTTCCATGTTGATCCTTATTTTTATGATACATGATTGCGTGCATGCATGCACACGCACACACACACAGACACCAACACACACACATGCATGTAAACATGCATGCACACAAGCATGCAGCAACCCATGCATGAATGCACACACGCATGCGCTCACACGTGCGCGCACGCGCACACATACACAGAGAGAGAGAGAGAGAGAGAGAGTGTGTCAAATATTTTAACAGTTTTTGTCCCTAAGGATAGATAATTTACAGATGCAGCCTCAACCCTAACACACACACACACACACACACACACACACACACAAACACGCAGGCACGCACGCACACACACACACACACACGCACACACACACATAATGAATAGAAAAATAGATTTGGCAGGCTATAGAAATTAATCACAATAGGACATTGTAATTACAGTACGTTTTGACCTGTTTTTTTCCCTTTGGGCTATCAGTTTTTCACTTTCTGTTGGTGAAGTATGATGGCTGGTGTAGCGTGAAGGTGTGTTGTGTTTATTTGTTGACTGAAACAACATCATTGTATTTCAGACAGTATTATTCTAAATACTGTAATACACATTCATGCATCATTTAGCCATGTCAATATTCAGCTTGAAAGTTGTCTTATAAAGCTGTCATGGAATTTCAAATCTTTATTTTGCCTTCCAGATTTCCACTGCTCTGCAGACACTTAGTGTTTACCAGATTGAGTTGAAGTTTACAGACTAGTAAGTAGTTAATGTAGATAACATACTACTGAACAGAAAAATGTACACTTTGTATTTTGGTAGTTGCCACAAAGAAAAGTCAGCTCGGTTTGATCTTATCTTTGATCCTGAAGATTGATCCCAGTTCAAGCTTTTTTACAGTTGACGTTTATTTGAATGCTTTAACAAATAATGGCCTGGAGGATCAGAACCCAAGCTGAAATCACACTAAACCAGCATTGATGCCACCCCATTTCTCTCTTTCTTCCACCCTATCCCTTCACTTACGCCCGCCTACATACACCCAATACCCTATCGTTTTGGTGTGTTTGGCAACATGCATGTAATATGCACATTGTTTTCTTTTCCATCCTCAAGAGCTTTTTCGTAAACAATAAAACTATCATCATGGACACTACAGCAAACATTCTGCACACAGTCCATTCAGCACATCTTGGCCTATAATCTAATAATAATTGCTTCAAGACACTACCTGTTGATAAAGACACAGCGACGATGAACTTTTGTTGAGTATTTGTAACATTTAGTTTGAACAACAGTTGGTCAACCAGGGCAAGTCGTAAGCAGGTGGAAAAGCACATTCCGGTAGATACTCTTTATTAAGGGGATGGAATATGAGCCCAGTCTGATAATTTTTTTGTTAAGATGTTATGCACTGTTTAGGGAAGTGTGTCACAGGGATTTTACCAAACTACTGTGAAAGATCAATTCTGAAAAGATGGGCCAAATAAAAACCTATGTTAGAAAATAACATGTCCCTCCTGGATAAGGAAACCAGGGTCTCTCAGCTTGCAAGTCTGAACGTGCTACTGCTACACCATAGAGACGCTAGCTTCATAGCTATTTAATTCTGAATATTGTTACCTAACTTCCACATGCAAGCCTAGTGTTTACCTGTGATCCCAACACATTTCCCAACTGCTCACAGAGTGACTCACTAAGGTCAGAAGTAGGAATCGATCCTGAGATTGGATCCTCAAAAGTCAAGTTAATTAATTGACCATGAAGAGGAGCAGGCTCAGCTTGATCTTTTGAGATGAGCTGCCCAACTTTTTTTACCAGCTATATATACCTGTGATGGGAAAACAGAGAAGCCTTCATCTGTTACTATCTAAAGCCTCACCCTTGTATGAGTCTTTAGGTAGGTGGTGTCATCTGGCTTAATATTAACGAGCTGATTACACTTACATCTACTGACAGCACTGACTACATGTACTATGGCCAACACAAAGTCTGCAAGTCTACAGATGAACCATGAACCAAGATGCTAAATCTAACTATGCATATTCATTTAACTTGTTGCCCCAATCTCATCATGCTTTGAAAATGGGCCAAGTCAGAGAATGAGATGGAAACATTTTTTTGGCAATGTGAAAATAGAGTCAGTGTATATCTTTACAGATGCAATTTTTGTCAGAAAATATTGGCATATTTTAATGTTTTAAATATGTTAGCATGGACCTTGATCTAATAAACAACATGGTACCAGCACAGTGACAATATTTATATGACAGACCATCTATGTAGAACACAGTATTCTTTTCAATATCTCGCAGCCGTTCTCCACAAATTGTTCAAATATTCTGCTTTCTACTGTTTACCTCATTTGCAGTGTTGGCTGCCTGGGTGTTGATGTGAACGGGGTGACTGATAATTACAGCATGGTTAAGGACTTCATATTTAACCTGACACAGTTAAGCATTAGAGTTGATGAACAGATGAAGACGCTGTCTCGGGAACCCTGTGAGCCTGTGGGTATGTAACAGCTGTTTGCATGTTTGGGTATTCAGTTTTAGATGGGCATGTGCGTGGGTATTGAGTTTTGGATGTTGATTGATGTTGATCACTGAATTGATTTTATTGTGGAAATGTTATAAATGCCTTTGAAAAGCATATCATTACATTTTCATCAGCTCACTCATCAGAGTGAAAGGCACTCTGTCATGAGAATATAGATAAGAGGCACAAATTCAGTTATTCTGCTCTGCCGTTTCACTACAATGATAGTATATGCCACATTAGGTTAAATTCACATTTCATAACATTTGTATAAAATGTAACATTCTTTATTTTCGGATCTGGTTAATTCTCTATGAGTTTTACTGTTTCTGAGTCAGCTAACTATATGTGCCATTGATATATTATTAAAGAAAAAGAGGTACAGCAAGTAAGTTTGTAGCATCTCGTGTAAAATTGTAATTTTAGCATATGCTGCTTAATGGCAGTGCTGGGATCACTTCCGGCCACTCTAGCTTAGAAGCTGAATACAGAAAAGCTGCTAACCTCAGTACAGCAAGCGAGTCCAGACCTTCACATGGCAAATTCAACCACCTTTTTCAGTTGCTTGGAAATTATATAAATTTGGCAGAAAATAAAAACCAATTCTAAGTGAAGTGAAAATGGCATGAGGTTTTACGTCCAAACGGAGTCATACTTACAACTGTCTTTGTGTCACTCTTGAGCAAAACATCTTTCAGGATGCAGAATAATGTGATATCTATTCCAAATCTCAAAGTATAATTGCAAATTCATCGAACTGCAACTTTTGTCCATGTTCCTGAGGTTTTGCACATAAGCATAGTTAATTATGATCTGTGCAAAGTTAGTCTGATTTAGATCTTCATGTGGGAATCTGTGTGTTAGTGGGCTAATTCAGTGAATCATTGCCTGGGAATATCTGGAGTGGTCCCTTGCTGAACTAGACGAAGAAGGAAACTGGTATACTTTCTAAACAGACAGCAGTAACTTTGTTATGTATTCCGTGTGTAATATTATATATTTATTTGTTTGCTTCTACAGAATTTGATGTATGATATTGTTTGGCACTGAAAATCAAGTTTCCCCAGGGGGGGTAAATAAATGTTGTACAGTATTTTCATTTTTTAATTTTTTTTTTCATTTTTAAATGTCATTTGCAAAGTGTTAATGGTAAAATTCTCTCTCTGTTTCTCTCTTTCTGACTAGTGGATCTGAATGCCTGCCCACCAATAGACCGAAATGATGGGCTCCTTGGTTTGTGTGCCTTCACATGTCAGCTGGAGGGAGACTCATGTGAAGAGGGCAAAAAGTGCTGTAAAAACTCATGTGGTGGCTCTGCTTGCATTGAAGGTATATTTGCATAAACCTGAGCAGTTGGGAACTGTGTTAAGATCAGGCCAGACTTGCATGCTTAGACAACGCGCTCGCATTGAGAGAGGTTCAATCTCTGGTGGGGACAGGAAATTTTCAAGTGTTAGTTTTTTTCGGCCTATCTTTTGAAAACTGATCTTTCACAGAAATTTGGTAAAACCTTTAGTTACGCACTTCTCTACATAATGTGTAAGAGCTAAAGAAAAGTAATCAGGTTGGACTCACATTCCACCCCATATATGTATGCATGCATCTTTGTATGACATTGTAAACCAATTTGCCTGTGGGGTCTGAGAAAGTTTCACTTTCACATTGGGAAAATTATTTCCCTTCTTCAGTGTGCCAAGATCGTCATGGTGATTGTTTAAATGAAAAGAAAATTAATACAGTCCTTGACTTCGTATCACTGAAAGCTCTGTGCAATATCTTGAAATCTGTTGTTATCACTTTACTTTCAGTGGGTTATCTGCAAAAGATGCTGGTGAACATAACAGTGGATGAGGACTACATGGAATATCTTAGTGACCCCAATAGCATTGAGTATCAAGCTTTGATTAGTGGCCTATCAGAGGTAAGTTGGAGGGGTTTTTGGATTTGCATCATATGCAGACAGTGATGTGAGTGAAGTTAAGGAGTATATTGTCATGTATGCTGACTGACCATTCACATTAGAATTTACATTTTCAGTACAATACACAGTTTGTACTACATTAAACATGAATTTTAAACATTCAGCATATTCAAGACGCAAAATGCAATACGTATCCTGCATATTAGCAACAAAGACAGACAAACAACAGCCAGATAAAGAGAAAGATAGATAGACAGACAGACAGACAGACGAAAACAATAGTTCCATCTTTTCAGCAAACTTGCTAAAAAATTCACACATCAAAGTCAACTACTACAGTCACACTTATACTAGAACTGGCATCCTCTGCTGAGGCCTCATACGTCTGTGCAAATCTACTGGCGTGCACGCATTATAACACGCTCAAAACACACATGCTCTCTCTCTGTCTCGCTCTCTGTGTTCTCTCTGTCTCATTCTCTCTCTCTCTCTCTTCTGTCTCATTCTCTCTCTCTCTCTCTTTCTCTCTCTCTCTCTCTCTCTCTCTTTCTCTCTCTCTCTCTCTCTCTCTCTCTCTCTCTCTCTCTCTCCCTCTCCCTCGCCCTCTCCCTCTCCCTCCCATACAACTGACATAGGAACTTACAGAGAATTATTTCTGAAGCTGTATAGTCTGCAGCTTTTAGTGAATACAGTCACAGAAATGTCAAAAAAAGTCACACTGAAGTAAAGGATAGCATACTTTACTTGCCTTGTAGATGGCTTTGGGATCACTTCCCACGAAGGATAACAGACTGTATAGCTTCATTTTTTTTTGTCCAAGCTGATTATTATAGTCTTGACTGAGCCCTATACATATTTGCTTGCTACTGGTGTGAAGGAAACATCCAAATTGCACATATGTGCATTTACATTGTACCTCCTATGATAATTATGGCATTAAATATGTCAGTAAATAACATGATTTTTTAAAGCCATGACAAAGGCAAAATGTCAAAATAATTTTTCTTGTTGCCGGTGTCACATGAAACGGCCAAATTCAGTATCAAAAAGACAACCTGGCATTCCAGCCAGAAAGCACTGATACCAAGGACTATAAGTATAAAGTTACTTTGCCTACACAGTTGAGGAATTGAATCTGTCCTGGGATGAAATTTGTGGAAAGTGCTTTGAAAGATGTCTTAAACCCATCATCTTCTCTTTAGATTGATGTCAAGATGAAGGAGTATGGGCTTAGAGGCTACAAGTCAGTCAAGGTCTTGGGATTTGGACGAAGTGTAAATGAACCTGCAACAAGAGGAAAAAGACAAGCCATGTAGGTGGACTTAAAAATCTGTTCATACTCTGCGAGCTGGGACCAGGTGTAACATGTACAGCAAAGGGAGTTTAGAGAAATGTCTATCCAGTGTTGATCAGTGGAGGCCAAAAAAGGAACTACAGTGGAACCCCTCAATTAAGACCTGGCAAAATGTAGGTGAAATCAGGTCACATTAGAGGGGGGTCTTAATTCAGGGTTCTAGGTTCTGACGCATTATGTCCCTTGGACGAATTTCATAACATTACACAATGGAGCGAGATCCTTCAGACCGTATAAATTACAATTTTACATTTGGTTCGTTTCGCAGTGGCCAATCAGATCTCGTTATCCAAATTCGTTTTGAATACGCGAGAGAGAGGTGAGGGCTGCGCGTACCACGTGGAACAGCGCCGGCGGCATATGTGGCCTAGCCTAGGACACATGGTCGGGCAGCCTAGCCTAGCATGTCACTTTTCGTGTCTTGCACACAAGTGGGTCAAGCCTCAGTGGGCGGAAAAGGCTGTTAGCAAGGAACAGGGGAAGGGAGGGGCGCCATCCTTTTGGGGGAAGGGAGGAGCACCATCGTTTTTCAAGCCCTATGCATAAAAATAGTTCCTCTCTTTTCCCTTATGCCTCAAGCTGTCGCTTTGCTATGTCACTCTCAAACTTGATCCTATTCTCCTGCATAACACTCTGTGTATAATTTTAACTGTAAACATTTTGTAAATTATAAGCTTAAGCCATCGAAGACGCACAAGAAAGGAAACCGAGGGGAGGGGGAGGGAGGAGAGAGGATGGGTTGGTGTAGATCTAGTATTTCCCCCCATTTAACGCTACAGTAGTGTGACGCGCTGGCTCGCCAAGCCCGCGAGCGAGAGAGAGCGGGTCAGTCGCGAGGATGAATCAACCGATCTGGATTTACTTTCGTCCGTTATTTAAAGGAACAGGGATAGCTATCAGCTTCACAGCCTTAAAAATCCGCAATATTTTTTCAGAAATTTTCAACCCCTTACACGTTTTCTTCGCCCGAGCGCTTCCGAGAAAATGCAGCTTGAAAGTCGGGATTTTCACACCGCGCGGGCCGCCATAACTGATCGTCCGGTCAGCGCGGGAATAAGGCGTGACGTCATAAAGCGAGAGGCGAGCTAATAGTCGTTGTGCGAAGAGAATTATTCACATGCAATAACTTTCCTTGGTGCTAAATTTTATGCCTTTTTTTTATATATGATCATTAAGTCTTTTGTTGAAGACTGTGAACAAGTGCCTGACTTTGATTGCATTGCTGTAATCTTAGAAAAAACAGGGTGAATATTGGATAAAAGAAGCATCTGTCTGGGCACTGAGTGAGTCACTTTATTAATGTATGCATAGCCTATGTATGGTTGTCTGGGCCGTTTTCCCCCTTGCATTGTTTGATGAGCTCTCACTGGTCTACGGTTCTGACATTCTCTGTCATTTGCCTGAGGGGCAGCAAAATAGAATTTGATTGACAGCTAACTATTGTCTCAGGCAGTGTTTTCTGCGCTTAGGGACGGTGTTAGTTACATCACTAGTCATAAATCGGTGAACATGCGTCGAAGAGCCGGTCAAACAGCTGGCATATCGACATGGAAATAGTTTGACACTCTTATGTTGGCCAGAGATGACCACGGTAATAATTTGGAGAATACTACTTGTGAAATCTTTGGAAAGAAAGAACTGGTCTCCACAATCAAAGAGAAAAATGAAAAGGGTCATAGAAGTTAGCATGGATATGCCACGTTGAGCATAGCAACAGTTACGAGATGGGGAGGGAGAGGGAGGGGATAGATGGGTGGGCACAGTTACAGGGGTGAAGCAAAGACGTTACATTTACAATGTCTTTGGAGTTGAGAGAGAGAGAGAGAGAGAGAGAGAGAGAGAGAGGGGGGAATGGAAGCAACAAGATAAAGTGAGAGCCTGAGTTGCAAAGGAAAAACAGCGAGAAGGCTGGTAGTGAACAGTGACTCAGGGGATAAAAGCATCTTGGCTTCTCTCACTAACTCTCTCTCTCTCTCTCTCTCTCTCTCTCTCTCTCTCTCTCTCTC
>JAWQUT010000028.1:1505323-1578326 GCA_033807755.1 Ellobium chinense | reverse complement strand
TCACTGATAGTGAAGACCGATTGACCGATTCAATTTTTCAAAACTACAAAAGTTTTCACTGATATTCTATAAAAATGATCCCGTGGTCATCTCTGACCAAAATAAGAATGTCAAAATAAATTTCACGTCGATGTGCCCCCTTTTTGATCTGCTCTTGTAAGCCTTTTGATTGATTTATGACTCGTGACACAACTAGTGCCGCTCCTAAGCACAGAAAGTTTGACTGTGGCGGCATCTAAATTATCTGAAAGTGCTCCTCAAGCAAATAATTTTACATTGTCAGAATCTTAGGCCAGTAAGTGCTCACTAAACTACACAGCAGACAACAAAACAAAGGCAGTGCAAACTTTAATAAATAGGGTCAGACAGATGTTCCTTTTTCTCAAATATTATTTTATTCTCCCTTTTCTAAGGTTACAGAACCGGGATCAAAGTCGGGCAGTTGTTCACACAGTTTAACAAAAGACTTTTCTCAACCATAAATGAAAAAAAGGCATAGTATTTAGAGCCAACGAAAGTTATTGCATGTGGATAATTCTCTTTGCATAATGACTACTACTAGCTTGCCTTGCCTCTCGCTTTCTGACGTCAAGCCTTATTCCCGCGCTGACCGGACGACCAGTCATGGCGGCCCGCAGGGTGTGAAAATCCCGACTTACTAGCTGCGTTTTCTCGGGAGCGCTTGGGCGAAAGAAATGGGCACAGGGTTGAAAATTTATGAAAAAATACTATAGATTTTTTAGGCTGTGAAGCAAATAGCTTCCCCTGTCCCTTTAAAATTTGCTTATCCAGTTTTTCGTAACGGACCATTCAGATAACTAATTAACCGCAAAGCGGTTCGCTGCCCAGCCCTACTCCGCGCACAACGTTTCACCAGTGGCACGCATGCCCAGACATGCAAATGAGGCAGGATGTGCGATATGACGTCACTTCGCTAGCTGCACGTTGTTTGTGCCTATCATGCTCTACTTGGCCCGCCGACTAACGAACAAATCTGAACAGGCATTATCGATCGGTTCCTTCACCCACGCAAGACCACAGCATTCCCACCCCGTCTCATCTTCGGTTTTGCATGGCTGTGGCCGTTGCACGGTAGGCCTAGCCTAGCCTAGGCCTAGAATGAAAGTCGCAATATTGGGGGAATCTGTCTACAAACAGAGCCAAAACCTGGGTCGTAGGTCGCGTTTGAGGGGAAGTCGCTATTTCGGGGTACTTTATATAGAGAAATATGTCTGTCACTGAGAAAAAAGTCACAATAGAGGGGAGGTCGTTGTTAAGGGGCTCGTTATCGAGGGGTTCCACTGTACTCTTTTCAATGATGTTTGTTAATACTTGAGCCAGTTATTCACAAGAAGATCTCTTTCACAAGGAACTGAGAACATACTCTGCTGCAAAATCAAGTAACTTTACATCAAGACAGAAAGTTCAGAAAAGCCCATGTATGAACAAGCAATGAGGTAGTTACAAGACTTGGGTGAAATCTGATGCTAGACAACTGGAAATATCACAGTTAAGATTTGCTGTAGGATTGTCACCCTGAATGGAGAAAAATATACACCTTTCAGCACTTTCATATCCAATTTTGCATAGAAACTCCCATGCATTTATGGTGATGAGTTGTGCACCATGTTTTCTGCATTACAACCTCTGGGAAAGAGCTGTGTTTATCCTTAATGTGATTTGCTCCGTGTAGATCTGTTTCATTTGGGATGAAATGCTTCAGAAATGGACGTGATCCACATCTTGATAAAGAGATGAGGAGTCATTATGTTGTAAGACCTTGCACAATCAACTCACTAGTGGAGGTGTCTGGGATGCAATTCAGGATGTTCAGCCATTCATCATCAGCCTCTCTTTTATGGGTGGTTACAAGGTGGTTTTTCATTTCTTAGGCAAACCCATTCAAGGGTGCAGTCAAGTGTACACAGTGTTCTCTGCGTCCTCTTATTACCATGTATTGGAATACTGTTTTATAATTTTGTCCCCATCTCTCTCCGCTCTCCTCTCCCCTTTCCTCTCTCATTTGCATTTACCATTTTTCAGACAGCACTGTTTTAGTTCAGCCTTTTTTGCCCCACTGATTTTGAGGCACCACAATTGCCATTTGCTGTGTTACCCACTATGTTATTTCCTTCCACAGAGCGGCAAAACTTGTGATCATGTTGGAGATGAAGTTCACAGAGGAAATCCCTGTGGAAGATATGTTGAGAGTCAAAGAAGACCTAATGACCAATGGTTTTACAGTTCTGGGAGTGACCTATCGTCTCCTGGATATAACTTTTGGCAGTAAACGTAAGGATGTTCACCTGATCAAATTTTATGACCAATTCACTCTGTAAAGGTGACGTTCAAGGACCATGTGCAGTCATTTGACCTGCGTCTGTGCAGATGGGCAGTTTATTCATTAATAATCCATATTTTTCAAAATTTTCTACTGTTCTTGAATGAGATCATTCTTATTTTCCAAAGAAGTTGTTTCTGGTTTCCATCCTCAAAATACAGATTCTGGGAGGCTAGTGAGAGCTTAGGTTTAGGTGCACAGACACAGGTAGTAGCATGCTAATCATGTGGCAAGAGGAATTATTTTTCAGCACATTGCTTGGCTTAGATGACCCAGTGGCATAAATTATCTAGGCACTGGTTTCATCTTTCCAAGTCATCTTTGACATTCATCAGGAAGACTGGTCACAACATAGGCAAGAACTTTATTTTTGCAACTTAGCTGGGCAGCTTGTCAAGAGATTGCTTTTAGGGAATGTAGGCCACCCACATCCATCTCAGAGAAATCTTGGAAATTGATATCCAAGTATTTATAACAAGCGAGGTGGTTTACCTGATTGTACAGCTTTCTTTGCAAGGCATTTTTGCCACTTATGTACATTGATAAGTGCCTCTTAAGACATTTGTACCAGTTTTTATAACAAGTAAGGTTGTTTGCTTCATTGTAACTCTTTATTTGTAAGACAAGTTTCCCACTTCTCTTTATTTGTAAGATACTTTTGCTATTTTATACGTGCTCTTATAGGTCTTTTCACGTTATCAGTTAACAGCAGTAGCGAAAATAATGGCTGACCTTAATGGCCATAGTTTTCTGAAACAACAGTCTTTGAAATAAGTGTGTTCCATTGGTTAATAGAGGGTTAAGTTAAAGCAGTTTGGTTTGATTAAGCAGTCTGTGAATTTGAAAATTTAGTATCTTGGTCCTCATGCTTAAATATCTGGATAGTTATGTAGCTTAGATCTTTCGATCTGCACATACCACAGTCTTGAAACATCATGTGTATTAACATTTTGATAGAAATTTATAGCATTTCTGTAATAACTAATTAGTTTGGCCTGCCCATGAAGGTGGATTCCAATAATTTTTTACTACTTCAATATCGTCTAGAAACTCAGGATCTCAGACTGCTCAGTTCATGAAGCAAATTGAACACACACATACACACACAAAAAAAATTGAGCAGAGCAACAGACCCATCCAGAATATTAAGTAGGTGAGGTTCCACTCTGTTACTCTGTAATACACTTATGTGACATATTTTGAACAAGACACTTGAAATAAGTAGTTTGAAAGGGGAGGGAATAGAATAGGCCATGAACAATTGAGATAAATAGAATGGTCTAGCTGATAAATTTACTTGATATTTCTTTTATGGCCAACAGAATGTCTTGGTGGATCATGTGCTGAGGGCTCTATCTGTGTAACCCGCATTGGTGACACACCTCAGTGTGCCTGTCCAAAGTCTAGAACAGGGCAGTTCTGTGACCACAAGAGTAAGTTCTTGTATGTTATTATCTAGTCCATACTTTAGACTGACCATTAGTGGAGATTTGTGAGAAATTTTTTGAACACTGCACAATTAAAGTTACATATTTTGGAACATCAGTATTATTGTATCTGCCAATTGAGAACCAGCAACAGCAGATAGAGGATCATGGTTCAACAGATTTTAAACTGGTGCCATGTTTTCAGCAAGTCATCTCTGTGTCGTGAAAGTGGCATAGGTCATTTTTACACTTCTGAGAGAAAACAGTGGAAATACTTTTACGGCAAAGCAAAAAAGAGTCTCCACATATCTTTGGGATTGCAATTTTGATGTGAAGATATTGACATATTTCAACACTTGTAACATGTCAGCATGAGTCTTGATCTGATAAACAATATGGGATCAAACAAATATTGGCTGATGTCTGACTAAAGCTATTTTCAAAGCATAGTTATCAAATATCAAAATGAGAGAAAGATGGCTAGCGATAAGATCATGTTGGATCACCCAGACCAGTGCTAGGTGCTGAATACATTATGTTTTGCCTGCTTTGCTGTTTTCAGGATGCAGGCCAGATTTCTGGATTTGTTACTTAGGAATATATGCAATTTCTGGATTCAAAGGCTCCAGTATGCCCCCATGAGAAGTCTATGAAGCATGTAATATCACAAATGCCACAATCAGGAAATGTCATTGTATTTTACTCACTTTCCATCTGTGCAGCATACAGTTCTTGGCTGTAAACAGTTCTCAACAGCTAATTTCAGTTTTTGCAGATTTTTAATTATGAATTTCAGGATTCATTATTCTGGGTCAGTCTGGGTGAGTGACATTGATCGTAAGTCAGGCCAGGTATAAAGTTTCATCAGGATGTAAATGCCTAAGCAAAGCATTATTTAATTTGGGATCACTTCCTGAGAGAAACAACAGACTGTATAGCTTCATTTTTTTGTCCAAACTGATTCTTATAGTCTTGACTGAACCCTATATATATTTGCTCGCTACTGGTGTGAAGGGAACATCTAAATTGCCATCCACTGCCCAAAGGCTAGTGTCTAGAAATGACAGTGGCACTGAATACCCTAAGTGGAGTTGAGAATGTGAAATAATCAGGTTTGCTGGGGTAATTGAAATGTGAAGGTAAATGAATGGACATGCCTAGATTTAAGACCTTTAAGCCATGTTTTTGTTGCATTCACTGTAGCCTGCAGTGCCGATGGTGTCTCCCTGTGCCAGAATGGAGCCAAATGTCTCTACTCCATGATGAACAATGAAATGTACTGTGACTGTCCTACAGGATTCTATGGAGAGTTTTGTGAAGGTAACACAGTGTGGATTTTTATACAAAAAGACCACATAAAATACCCAATTTTCAAACTTTAATTGGAGCCAAACATTTTTGCATTACAGTGGACTCTATATAAGGTGACCACTGTTACTGATATAAATGGTCACTGACATGGTTGCCTTATGCCTGTTGAGTTTTATTAGTAAAGGTATCAGACAATAAGAAAATGCTTTTCCTTTGTGGATTCCCAAAGTTAATGGTACTCGGTCACAGGCATTAAAAAGATATTTATCACATAGTCTAGTAATCTCAAAACTTTGTTATGATGAGGTCTGTAAATACAGTGCTGTACATCACAGTGGCCATGTTATTATCCTTATTGTTTAAAAAAAAGAAAATTGGTTGTTGATACTTGTCTTTTGCACACGATAGTTCCCACTTTAACATGCTTAGATCTATAAATACTGTAAATTCCATGTGGTGGACTCCATTAAAAAAAGAGATCAATGACTTATGGATTAATATAGTTGTCTAATTTTGGAAGTCAATTTAAGATCAGCTAGATTTTATGAAAAGACACATCCAAGAAAAAGTTTCCTCCTTCCGTTTTCTCCTCTCACTTCCTCCCCCAAGAGCCATATTTCCCTGAGTATGGTAAATAGGACATGGATTATGTGGCAGTGAATTCCAACTGAGAAAAAATTGAAATAGCAGCTTGCCCCTTTAGTGCATTGTTAACAACAGCTCCTCGCAAACTAAGAGATTCAAGATTAACTCATAACAAGCTTCCCTGTTGAGGATAATTCTACAAGAGATGCCATAGAATGTTTCTTGCAAGAGAAGAGAGAAATGTTTCAGACTACATCTCAGTATTGGTAATGAATTATTTTGAAAAGTTGTTGTGGTTGTTATGTTCCCTGAACCTTTTATGTTCCCTGAACTGTTATGTTCCCATACAGTTGATGCTGCTTAGTTGTAATCTGTTAAATCAGACATAATGCCAAATTTCAACAATTATCGAGGAAAAACAAATATACACGATAACGGACATGGTCACAACCAATGTTTCATTTAACTGTAACATTTTCCATGCCCCTAGGCAGACAGACTATACTTCTATAGCAGGCACTGTCTTGTAATTAACATTATGTGAAATGGATTCCACAGTCAAGATGTGTGATCTTGTAGTAACTGGTGCCTGTAACTCTGGATCATGCATCGGGGACCTTGTTGACTGGCACGTGTGTGATTGTCCGTCTGGAAGAGGGGGTCTCTTCTGTGAGAAGTCTGATCCTGATGGAGAGATGACAAGGTGTGAACGCCACCATAGGCTGACAGAGTATGCACTGTCAGCTATCACCGGAAAAGTGCCAGACGATAAAATGACGGTACCAATGTCTGAGTTCCTGAAGAAGATTGAGGAGGATGGACTATATGTTCCTAATTGCTGGCCTCATGAGGGTTACAATGATGGTAATTTCTGATGTTCCAGTTACTTTCCCTAAATACCTAAATGTAGAATCCCAAAAAGTAAAATTCCAGGGCACCAGCTCATGATTTCAAATTTGTTAAGTATTGGAGTTCCTTAATAAACTTCAATATTGAGAATGAGATACTCAACAACAGAACATTGCTGCTAGTATGTCACATAAAGTTGCCAGTTTTCAAGGAATGTTCACTTTTCAGAGTGTTATAGAAATTGGGACAAACTGACTTGTGTTTGGTGAGTTTTTATGTGATGGGCAGAGATCTAGAAAGTTTTTCTTCACAAAGCTGCATGTCTGTTGTTTTTTATTTTGTATGTTTTCAAGGAATTTTTAGTTTTTAGAATGTTATAGAAATTAGGACAAATTAACTTGATTGGTGAGTTTTTGCATGATGGGCAGGAGTCCAGAAATTTTCTTTTTTCTTAAAGTTGCCTATCAGTTTGTTACACCTGAGTGATATTCCTGTAAAAACATGAAAGTGCTGAAGAGAAGTTACCATTAGGCATACAAGTTGAACTAATTTCCTATAATTTTTGCTATTATTTTGGGTGGGAAATTTGAACATAATACTACTGAAATTGTCAGATTTTGATTTGCCAAGGTTTCCGCATTGTTATTATATACTCAACTTTTGCCATTGCTGAACAATAGAATGGCTGATTTTGATATTTACTGATCATCTAAATTTGGTTCCAGCTAAAGGATTCAATTTTTTATTTTTCTTAATAAGTCAAAAAGAAATAGTTCCCATTTTGTTGCAGTTCATGATAGTTTATTATGTTAAATAATGTGTTAACAGTCATGAAGTCTGTTTGGGTCGTGGGTGAGCACTAGGCTTGCACATGGAAGTTAGGGACCAATATTTAGGCAGTCAGAAGACAAGAATTAAACTGCTGTGTAATAAACATGTATGTGGTCAGTGGTAATACATTCATCTTGCAAGATGAAAGGGCCTAGGTTTGACTTCTGATGGAGGACAGTGAATTTTCCAGAAATGGGTGTTTTCCAAATTTTCTTTTTAAAACTGATCTTTCATGTGGACTAATGAACACTGTCCAGAAAATACCTGTTTGAGCTCACATTCCTCAGCACTTAATGAGTGGAATAAGCCATACCATCTGGTTTCTTTGTAGAGTCAGAGCAAGCTTCCAGGCAGTGAACACTGGGATGTTTGACTGGTCAGTGAACCCATCCTTTCTCTTCTTTCTTATGTCTTAGGGGAGTATCAGTCTTTCTGCCGGTACAACATCGATAGTGGTGTAGAAGAGTTCTGTTACTGCACCAATGAGGAGGGAGAGCCAAATAACTACCCATACAATCTAGAGACAAAGTCATGCCCAGGTATGGATGTCTTTATTGTTATCTTACCTGTAAGACTGACAATGGATGCAATTAGCTCAATATTAAGGGGAGGGGGGGGAGGCACCACATGAAGGCCTTTTTCTAAATGCTTGATGCCACATGATTTTAACCTTGATTTTTGGACTCAGCAGGTTCATATTAGTGGAAAACAGTCGAAATTTTTTTACAATTTAATATGGTTGCTATAGAAACAGCCGCCATCTTGAATTTTCTACTAAGAAAATGGTCAACTTCAAAAGGAAACTCCTCCTCCTCCAGAAGAAATGCAATCCAACTGAAATTCCACACATGCATTCTTATACACAATGTCTACAAAGTAACAGAGAGTTATTTTTGATAAAGTGACAAAAAATTATTTTATGAATTTTCAAAATTGGTATGTATCAGAATATCAATTTTCCCCCATTTTTTGGCCTACGCCAACATGTTTCCTGAAAAATAAAAAAAAAAGTCCAAATGTCTCTCTGTTACTTTTTTTGTACACCTATAAACTGCTTAATATGTACCAAATTTCGCAAAGATTGGTTCGTAAATTATGATGGAGTTTCAAATTATGTGGTGAAAAGTTATGTTTTGAGAAAAATGCATTTGAAAATTTCACACACAAAATATGTCTGAAAAACTGTACTTGCATCAACACATGCCCGGCTGATAGTCTGGGCCACCTTCCTCAGCCTCCTTTTGCTATCAGCATTATGATAACCACAACAATTCAGGATCACAAAGAAAAATTAGGCTGCTAATGTCTTGGCCACCTCCTTCCTGTCAGGTATTCACGTGCTAACCTGCCTGCTGCTGTTTACATACAAACAGAAATGAGGCCACCTGAACTGAAGAAATCCAATCAGATAACTAGGTCACGCTTGCCGGAAACAAACGAGCGAATGAAACATCAGCATGACTTGTTCCGACTGAAAACTAGGCCTTGACCTAGCTATTTTTAGCGATGTAAATAAGGCCGGACATAATTTATGCCTCGCTTTCAGGAGATGCCGTCGTTCTGACATTTTCATTGGCCAGCTGATGAGAGATTGACCTTGTAGAGGAGAAAATTTTCTTTCCAACGGCATGCAACAAGATAGGTCTAATTTTATTGCGTATAGACAAAATATGCGATCAAAAGCAAACAATTTCAGCATAAATTCATATAATCAGACAAAAAAACTTAGGGGATGACCCTAATGAAATGCATTTTTGAGAGGTAAGATGGATTCTTTCACATGCGACCATCAATGCTTTAGATTGACAAGATGTCAAAGTATCTAAAAATAGCAATAACCCAATTTCGGTATTTTGAACCCAAATCGACAATTTCAGGTGGCACCCCCTGCCCCCTTAAGATCTTGTTTTGTTGCTTTAGGTTTTTGTTTTTAATAAATTCTTATCATTAGAAGAATTCGTTTGACAGAATAAGCCAGAAAAAGAATATATACTCTTATACCAAAATATCATCTAATACAAGATCAAACCTTTCATTATGTCTTTGGTAGCAATGAATACCTGACCATCCTTGCAATATTACTGCTCTGTGTCGGCCTATACCTATTATCTTACTATATCAGGAAGCAGATTTTAATTCTGTTTTCATGATATGTTACATTTTCCGGCCATCATCAATACATTTAATATTTATGTTATGCACTAGGCCATGATTCAGCACCTTAACTCGAAAGGTTTCCTATTGCAGGCTACTGTCCACCAGAATGGGGAAAAGAATGCAAGCAGCCAGAATGGTGGTGTTCAGAGAAGGTGAGCTTGTTTTGTTTGAGTTTATCGAAAGCATCACAGTTTGGCAACAAAACTTTATACCAAGACAAAATGAGGCCACAGTTGGATAAAGTTACAGGCTGGAATGTGAAGAATAATGCATACCTAGAGACAAACAAATAGGAAATTGAAATCTGGACTGCTGTCAAGCACCCTCATAAAGCTATATATCTAGTAAGGTGAGAGCACCCAACTGCATCAGCTGATTACACCATGTCATTGACTTTCCAAGCCCGGTGCCACCCGATCATTCTGATATCAGATCAGATGAGCTACACTGGCATATGCTTCTCTCAGTTGGATAGGGAACAGTAAATGAAACCATCATCTGCATCACCTGTAGTTAGTAGTTAGGACGACTAGATCTTGCATTACAAGAGTTAAAATTTACGAAGATTGGAAATGATTTTCAAGGAAAGATTTAGGCCCATGCTTCATCCAGTCACTGATATCCTGTTGCTATCTGCATCTTGTCTTCCCTTTCCTCTCTTTCTAGCTGTCTTCCTTCCAGTCTGACCTTTCCTAGTGTCTGATTCCTCTTCATATGGTTAGAATAAGCTGATTACTAGGCTTTGATGTAGTTCAGCAGCTTGCAGCTTTGTTTGTGCGAACTCTATTCAGAACCTTTCCATTTGTTTCCTTTGCTGTCTATGATACTCTGAGAATCATGCTGTAACAAATTATTTCAAAGCTTCCTTGCTTCATATCTTTTCTTTAGCTATTTTGTGAAGAAGCGTGGCTGAACAGTTGCAGCATTAGGCTCAAGATCTAAATTCTGGGTTCAATTCTCAACCATGGTTCTGCTGTAGGTGCCTGAGGAAAGCATTTCATTCTTATTTTCTTCAGTATATGGTTAAAGGAAGGGGAAGATATTGTCAGAATGCTAGTACTCAGAGCCTGTGAATGGCATTGGCAATGTATGCTCCACAGGTAGGTGAGAAAACTCCAAGAGTGATCAAGCCTGCTGGGGTAATAATAGTGGGAAGTCACGTGAGTGGGCATAAGCCTGGATACAGGACTTATAGACTATGTTATTATTATTGCTTTTCTTATTATTGTCTGTTACTTCCTTGTATTGCTGTTGGGAACACATAAATATCTTAACTGTTATGTTTTGTCCTTTCCATACTTTAGTCACTCAAGATATTTGATTCCTCAGGTGCAGTGTGAGCGGGGCAGAGAGAAGTGCTCTCTAGCTCATGTCTGTGATGATGAGATGTGTCCCCGGGAGCCTCAGCCTGTGTGTGTTCGTAAGTATTTGGGGAGTTCGACAACCTACATCATATTGGTAGTGTGTTCAATCTCCATCTAAGCGGGGACTTTAGTTTTTCCATAGTTTCTATTAATTTTAGTGTTTTGATTTCTGTTGGATAATATGTTTGTCCCTCATTTTATCCCTGAACAAAGTTTTCCTTTACAGTTACTCTTTATTGCTGCTGTTCATGGTTGTAGGAGCCATAGTAGCATAAGAAGTCAGCCATTCCACAGTAACTGATGTTACTGCCCCAACTAGTATCTGTAATTTCTAGGTATTTTCATTATAGGTCAAATACAGGTATTCTGATATTGGGTTATTTACATTCCTTTGCACGGTCATTTTGAATTGACTCAGAGCCAAGAATAAACCATTCACATTAGATTTTCAGTCTATCTGTGTGTTAACTGAGTACCTGTTATATAAAAACAGTGAAAATTTAAATCTTTGAAATGGCAGAGGCACTGTATGGTGTTCAGAAGTCATGCAGCAATTTGAAAGGTATTCATAACTTTGAACTCACTTCACATCATGGTCCATTTTTTTGCTGGTAAAACAAGTGAGAGTCCTGAGTGTACAAAGATGTATGCAGTCTCTTCAAGCAAAGGCATAAAATAGGTTCCTGCAAATAATGAGGGCTTATTTTTGAAATCTCATCAGCCAAGGAGAGGAGACTGCCGTGTGATCCAAGTCCTTGCAGGGATGACCCCTACAGTATGTGCCAACCCTGTGGCATCAATGGTTACTGTATCAATCTCGATACTGATGAAATGAGTATGGATGATGATGATGATGATGGTAAGTATGCATTGCTGAGCTGAGTAAAATCACAAGAGAATTATGCGAGACTCATTTCAGTATCTTGTACACATGGGAGGCTATTATATCTGTGCCCTCTTATGTTAAACAACAGTAGATTTCCTGTCTGGTTAAGTTACTGTTGGTGCCATAGCTTCATATGGTATGACTGATCAGAACATTTTGTTGTGAGTTCAGGCATAGCATAGACCTGGATATGGCTCAAGCTGCACAGAATCAAACAATGCATCATTGTTTTAACCATTTGCAGTTTGCAAATGACTAATGCAGGCACAGCACCAGTGTTAACCTGGGTATGGGCTCCGCTCAACTAAAATTTTTGCTCAATCAGTCCTATTTCAGAAGACTTATTATCGATGACAGAAAAGAAGGAAAACAGGGAAAGAGAATTTCTACTTATAAAGTCAGGATCCTGTCATAAATATGCTGGTATAAATGGCTGTTGTAAATGGGTTTCACTGAAGCAAGGATGGTAGAATAACATCTGTTAACTAATCTTGCATATAACAAGATTTTTGCCATTCACAGTCAGTATGTTCTTGCGTTATCATGTACCGTCCGTTGTCATTACAGATGAAATGAACTACCTGTGTCGATGTAAACAAGGTTACTCTGGAAAGGACTGTGAAATCAGCAGTAAGTTCACCTGCCTATTATCTCAGTCCTTCAAAATTCTTCATTCTAACTCATTATTATTAATACTGCTTTAGAAAATGATATGATAGGGTATCAATGAGACAAGCAATCATAGAGTGTATCCTTAATCTATGAGGCATTATCTTCTATAAAGAAAATTCACTGAGCCTTGATCAGTACTGGTAAGCTCTGTAATATGAGTGATTTGTTATTTGAAGTTGGCATTGATATTGCATTCAGGGCCATCTCATTAACACTTCAATTCTTTTTGAGAAATAATATAAGTTTATTTCCATGCCTTTATAACAAGCTGTGCTGCTTTCAGATACAATCTGCAACATGATCCCAGATGGCCTATGTGAAATGGGTTGTATAGGAGACATTGGCAGCGGACACTTGTGTCGTTGTGAGGCTGGCTATGGAGGAATACTCTGTGACACACCAGGTCTGCATTTATATTCAACAAAAAATATATGTTTTAAAAGATTATTTTGTAAAATTAGCATAGCTGTAAGTGTGACAGTAGTGGGAGAAACACACAATTACATACTACATTTGGAAGTTTTGGGACTAATTTTTGTTATAAAGACTAAAAGTCTGTCTTAAAGCTAAGAAGAAACAGATGCCTTGCTTTACAAAGTAACTAGACAACAAATGGAGTATCTAAGCAGAGGTATTTTCCTAGGCAGCAGCAAATTAAATTGGAAAAAAAAAATATGAAAAATGAATAACAAAATCACCATAAACTGATTCTTGTGCTAGCTAATATTGATAGTGATAATTATACATACTGGAGGCTGAACCAAAGGCATTAATTTCTATATTAAGATTGGGATCCTATGCAGTGCAGCTGTGTCCTTTTTGGGATCAAAGAGTTCAATGATTCCAAGTCTTTGAAATAAGCACCTGTATGTAAAATTTCCTCAGCTCGCACATCATGTGAGAGGAGACGAGCTCTTTATGGCAATGCACTTGCCATCTTGCAAGGAAATATGACTGTGGATGGTTATGACATGAGTGAGGTGCAAGAACTCATTAGAATGGTGGTCATGATTGAAGGTGGAAACTCCATTCCAGTGTTTACCTGCACAGAGACAGGCTTTTACGACAAAGTTCAGTGTATGGTGAGTTGTTGCACTGAGATGTTTGCAGGAGTTTCAACTTTTAAGAAAGTATCTGAAGGCCACAATGGAAGAATTCTTGAAGTCTCATTTTTGAGTTGTTAATTTTTCAAGCCAACCCAAGAACAACACACACATACACACCCACATAAACATTCTCTGCAAACAATAATCAAAATACATATTTTATAATCTATCTAAATAAGACAACAACTATACCTGTATTTTTTTAAAGTTTATTCCATTTGGCTCATCTCATTGGCAGTGTAAAATGATTGACCTTTCAACTAAATAGACTGGAATCTAAAATATTACTTCATGGCGGGACAGTCTTTGTAAGCAAGATGTCGTGTAAGCCAGCTTATAGATCTGAAATGAAGCCATCCCATTTGTGGGGGTCCTTCTGTATTTCCTCCATTTTGACTTTGATAGGTGTATAGTAATTTGCCTGTACATGTGTCTGCTGAGTCACTGAATAGATTACTTGCCAGCAGAAAATTACTACAGTTACTATGTCCCTGCGTCATATATATATGAACAGTCCTGAATAATGACATGTACTCTTTTCATTGGACAGATGTAAAGCTAAACTTGGATGAATATTATTGTAGTATTCTGTTTGATTGTATGTCTTGGCTAGACAAAGCCAGAACTTGTGCAAAATTTTAATTTACATACATGATATTCCAATAAATGTTTACTTTGAGATGAAATTTGTATGCGTTTTATGCCAGACTGAGGTATTCTGCTTCATAATTTTCACTTTCAGGCAATTCTTGATCCACTCCTTTGAATTTCAGACCTCTGTTGATGACATGCAAACCAAATATTGTCAATGTGTGGATCACAATGGGAACTTCATTGACAGCAACACAGAGATTCACATAAATTATGATGTATGCACAGGTAAACATGGACACATCTGTGTATATTTACATTTCATGTCTCTCATCTGCAGATTATTTCTTCCCACTTCTTTTCTTTTGCATTCTTGCAGAAAAGGTGGCTATTGCCTGTATAGGGCAATAAAGGTAATGTTCATGTTTCATCATATAAAAATATTAACTTTTTGATTTTTACCAGGATACAGTATGCCAGGTTAACCCAATATTTGAGGGGCTTGACATTGACATAGATTGCCAATTAAGATTTACTCTTAATAACTAAATATGGCTTACACTGACAGGTCATTCAACCAAAATAAGATTTTTTTTTTTTAACAATGTATGTCTTTAAGAGGTGATAGAATTCCCTTGTAAATCAAGCTCAAATCATTGTCTTGTTTGTTCATCAGCTCCTACAGATTTCAGACAGATGGGCAAGGACCTCTGTGCCCTTCCAGACTTCTACGCCCAGCAGGGATTGCAAGTGACGATTTGCATGAACAAGGGAGAGTGTGTATTTGATATACTTGATGGAAAAGTTTGTAAATGCCCTGATGGATACAGCGGTCAGTTCTGTGAGACAGCAGGTGGCCAGGGTGAGTGTTTTCTCTGAGATAAAAAAAAGAGATGATAAAGGGAAACACCATCTGAAGAACTTCTCACAAGTAGAAATAGGCATGCTATGAGATTGTTAATATGTCTAATGAAAAAAATACTCAGCAAGGGAACAAGCGCTTCATTAAAAAAAAAATGTCAGTGGTTACTTGTTTCTTATTGTCTTTTCCATTACATTTCTATTTCAGTAATAGGAATATTGTGTCCAAAACTAAGACATAAAATGGCCAGAGCTATTTTCTGAAAGCATTGTCTTGTTAAGCATTAGCAAGGATTTTATCAAGATGTTAGCATTCTGTTGCTTATAATGCACTGTAAAGGAGTGCTAGTGATAACAAATTCTTTTGTGGTATAATAATAAAAGAGTATTTTTTGTGCTGTCTTTATCTTTGTCACAGCTGAAAGCAGATCTCTGTGTGAATATATGGCTGATGCATGGGACATCACCCATAAGATCTTCACAGATGAAGCCAGCTGGATCACAAGTGAAATACAGAAACAGCTTTACCTTAATGTCACCTTTAGTTTTCTTCATCCTCAAGGACAGTATGTATTTTTCTCATATTTCTGTGCATGCTGATGCTTTGATGGGCAGAGCTACATCTTTCATTGATCTAAACAGGCACACACCCACCCAGTAGAATGCTGACACTGTCAGAGGTTGAGAATCTGATTAAGCAATAAGCTGCCTGCAAGAAAATGCTTATATATTCTATTGCCACATTCAAGCGAAGCAAGTGGACAGTAGTTCTATCACTGCATCACAAGGGTTAATTAACATACTGTGCTAACTACAGTGAACACTGCAAATGTTTTGGAAATTTCTCATGGTTTTTACAGTGCATTAACTAATGCATAATGCATATGGCTACTGGTCTGTCAAAGAATACTCTTTAAAATATTTGTCTTTCTGATCACATTTTCCCTCCATTTGCATATGTCATTGTTAGAATGCTGTTTATAGCTTTCTTACCTTTGTTTACGCAGGGTCTTTGATATCTCAAGTAGATTCCTAAATTCATTTGAATGAAATAATAGGAGACCATATTCATCCAGCAAACATTTTATTGTCATGACCTTTAAAACCATTGACGACATTAATTAAATTTTGATGGAAAAAAAAAGGCACAAGAACACATGCAATTTAATTGCATAAGCACAACCAAAAAAGTATGCATAGTTTGCAAAAGCACGGTCCTTTTGATAGATGCTGTGACTTGAGATGTTGCAGTCCTGATGCTTGAGATCATGATAATTTTTTTCACAGTCCATCAACACAAATGAAGAATAAAATGTCTTGCAGTCAGTCAGCATGAGGTTTACACTGCTTTTTGACTAATCAGGTTATTTATCACATTTTGTTGACCTGATGTATAGTTCTTTGACTGTGAGATGGCAGGGGGTCACTCTTGTGCGATGACAAAAATTCTTAGAAAGTCATGATTAAAGAACAATTTTACACTTTGGAATCTTCCTTCCATAAACTCATCAACGATTATCCACAGGTTTTAAATATTTAAAATCAATATTTCTAAATGATGCTCCATTCAGTTTCTGCAACCATCAAATATTCCATATTGGAAGTCCTTGATCACTTTCTGAACTGGATATCTCAGTTCCTTGTCTAAGTATATAGCTTTCTTTTGGGTGACTGCAAGACAGATGTCATTGTGCTGAATCTTTTGCATCTCCAGCATGGCCCTAAAAGCAGAATGTGAGGCAGATGGTACGTTCAAACCTGCTGCTTGCTACTATGATGTTACTAATCGTGCAAAAGGACTCTGTTACTGTTGGGGATTGAATGGACCAATTCTGGGACGAGAAGTGGATGGCCCAGAGTCAGCTGAGTGTGGAAGTGAGTCTTTCTATCAAAACTTATAAAATCTGAGTGAAACAAATTAGATGAAATCTTGTAACATCATATATCCAGCATGGCCAGGGCACCCAACTTTGTCAGATGATTATATCATGTTTGTGTCTCCCTTGGCCTGGTGCCATCAGACTTTTTGATACCAGATATTCTAATCTGAACTGAGTTTCTCTAGGATGGGCAGAGAGTGACAACTGAAACTGTCATCTGCATCAGCTGTAGATAGTTGGAAGAGCCTCTAACGTTACAAGAGTTGAGAGGGATGGAAGAATTTTTGAATCCTCCCATTTATTTCTTCTAATTTGCTTTCTTTTTGATTCATTTTGTCTGATGTGAGTTTAGAGAAAGTGCATTACCCTATTTTCAACAGGGATTCAACAAGAACAGTGCAGTGAACTGGAGATGTGTCCTGGTCTTAGGTGTGAGTTTGGTTACAAGCAAAATATTGTGGGCTGTCCAATCTGTGCATGCAAGATTCCATGTGAGGTAAGTCTTGAGGAGGTCATTCATAGAAAGATGTTCAGTTGTCTCACAAACAGATTTATGTCTGTATGGAACCAGTCCTAAAACATCAGAGTGGGTCCTCCAGGACTGTCCTCTACACAGGGCAGCATGAGAGAAATGCTGGTCCAACCTTAGGGCCGAGACAGAGTAGATCCACACTCACAACTCACACTACTTCCACATTTTATGTGGTTGAACCGTGAAACGAATGTGATGTGAAATCTCAAGCAGAGTGAGTTCACAATCCGTTAACGGCTCATTTCCGTTCAAGATGCCGTCAACAGCTGTCGTTGTTTCTTGTTTGAGACTCATGATGCTTTGTTGGCTCAAGAGAAGGAAAGCTTACAGAAGAAGATATTGGGTCCACAGCATTTTCAAAAGAAGACTAATGTACGGAGAATGCCACCACCTTCTTGAAGAAGTGCTGAGAGACACAAAAAAAAAATGCCTCAGCTATTTACGAATGACGCCAGCAAATTTTAATCTGTTGCTGGAGATGACATCGCCCTTCAGTGAGAAACGGGAAATCAATTTCAGGAAGCCGTTATCAGCCAAGGAACGTTTTGTTATTACAATCCGGTGAATTAAACATTTACTTTCTTATCTTCGCTGATTAGTTTGTGAAAACATGATCATTACTGTCTGTCCCCTATTTAACTGATTTTACTCACTCTGAACTTCATATTGTATAATTTTGATACGTACTTGCCATAGTGGATTCACATTGCAAATTTTGCTTTATTGGATAACATAGGTTACTAATAACATGTATTGAATAATTTTGCTGTAATAACTATAACCATGAGTGACAATAAATGGCCACACCGAGAATCGCCATTGTAAGGGAAAATTCACAGTGTGGCCATTTAGAACGCATCTTGATTTTGTAGGTTGTTAGGTAGGTAGGTGGATAGGTCAGTACTACTTAAAGTAGGTAGGTATTTAGGTATTTAGGCAGGCAGGCAGGCAGGCAGGCAGGAGGCAGGCAGGCAGGCAGACAGACAGACAGACAGACAGACAGACAGACAGACAGATATGTAGGTAGTAGATAGGTAGGTACGTAGATAGGTAGGTAGATTGGCAAGAAATTTGAAATAACAATCAAGTAAACCAGTGGTGTTTCAATGATAACAAAATGATGGCTTTATTTGCAACTGAGCAACTTCAACTTAATTATAATGATGATAACCATACTGCGCAGCATTCGTGTAGTACAACTCCGGTGTACTGGATGCTGATGGTCCAACAGGGCTTGGGGTGGCATCATGGGTTTGGGAGCCCAAGAGACCGGAGTGCCAGCAGAAGTTGGAGAGAAAGCGTGCACATTATTTCTTTGCATTGCTTTAAGATGTTTGACTAACACTCTGTTCATCTCCGCCTGGCATTCCAGCTTTGTAATGGCATCTAGTGCTCTCATTTTTGGAACAAGATTGAGGCAGTACATTTCATCATCGTCTTGCACCCTTTCTGGATTGGTCACCCCCACCCCCCCCCTCCCCCGGTTGTTATTGCGTCATCCTTCCCGGATGAACCGAGGACGAAATTTAGTGCAGCGGAAAAAATGTAATCACGGTCCGTCCGTGTGTGGAAGATGAGGAGACACCGTGAATTTTCAAACGGTTGTTTGTAGGCTGCACTCCGCTCGCTGACAACAGTTTTATAGAGTTTTTGTGCAACCGATGAGGAAGAATGAGAAAGCAGTGTGAAGTTGTACGAAATGCGAGTTCACTCTGTCTCGGCCCTAAGGCTCCTAATATTGAGGCTATGGGGCAGTGAAGCTAAAACCCAGTTCTTGGTCCACAGTAATTTGAACATATTGGTCCAAAATAATTTGAGCATGTGACTTGGATTGCAAAAGAGGAAAGTTCATACATGTAGTATATCTTAGGGAATCACATTACCAAACTTCGAACTGTGGTTTCATATCTTTTTCACCCTGTTGTCAGCTCTGTACCAGACCTACTTCATGCAAGCAGATCCTTGGTTACTTTATAAAATTTGATCTAAATTTTGAACTCAGGATTTCAGATGAAGTAAAATTGCTCACTTTTTCCAGATCTCATCCCTGATCCCCTTCCCACCAACAGCCTACATGTGAGTTGAAAGGCAACATTGTCAATGGTGACCAAACTAATATCTTTCTTTTTCCCCACTATAGTTAATAAAAGAAATTTAGACACCAAGAACAAGCACCAGACAGAGGCCATGTTATTTTTTGTGCATGCTGATATTTAAAAGAAAATGTAAAAAATGCATTTCAAACCCGATCTCTTCTTTTCCATCAGACTATGAAATGTGATGCAGGACACCGTTGTGTTGTGGAAAGGATGAAAGGCTGTGATGAAGATGAAGACAAGCCATGTATAAAGGCTGTGTGTATGCCCAGTAAGTTTAGGCTCACTAACAACCTAGTGAAAATTTGAGAAAAATTCTGTCCACAGGTACGGTTCCCTTTAATCTAATAATGTGAATGATTTCCGGTACAAGGGAGCAGTGCCTTTGTTGAAACCTTAGACTTTGAAAAGCTTCAGAAGTTTCATTCATAATAGTGATGACATAAAGCAGAATAACACTGCAGTTTTGTTAACAAATATGTCCTATTTATTTGAAATAGTAACAAAACTTTAACAGCAATCAATTATCTGTATAAAGAATTTGATCATGATCTTACACACATACCTGTGAACAGATTCCTTAGCTTGAATTAACTCTGTGGTAGCAACAGAAGTGTATCAGTAATTACCAAAATTACCAAGTGAACCAAAAAAAAAGAAAAAAATGCATCAGTAAGCAGCACTTCCTATCTTCTAATTTCTCTTGGAGAGAACCAGGAACTATCTAAATGTTCCAGTGAAAATACTTCATCATTTCTGTGAACTTCACTTATACCAGTTTATCATGCCTTTAATCTGTGTATATTATTTCCACATGCTGCAGATCACCTAACAGTTTTTTTCTTGGACCTTTTTCTGTCTTCCAGAGGAAAAGCCTGGAGCATGTCCAGGATATGACTATGACAGTGTAGTGATCCAAGCCTCAATCCCAGGAGGAGGACTTGCTGATCTGCTCCGCTCTGACTCTGATTCTTGTCCTGTGAACTGCTTTGATGACAGTGACTGTGAAGGGGAGAAAAAATGCTGTGGACTGTGTGGCAGCAAGTGTGTGGATCCTCAAGGTATCTTCCCTTGCTTTGCTTCTCATTAGTTTTAAATGACACACATAGATAAAATTAACATGATTTATACTTGTCTGACTGCCTGAAAGTGCACAGGTGACTTGGTTCATGATTCGAGAAAAAAGCCACTTTTCAGAGCATTGTCTTTCAGTTAAAGTAAGCAATTCGACATCACTACCAAGAAACACCTAAACAGAAAAACTATATTCTAAAGTTTTCTTTTTCCTCCTTCCTTTTTAAAAAAATTGTCATAAATGCTTGCTTTGGATCTTCTCTTGTGCATACATATAATTACATTTTTATGCACATTCACTTTTTTTCCTTAGAACAGTTTACTTTTACACTGTGTAAATTGCTTCTTCTGTAGGAATATTTCAGCTATATAATTATTCCTCCATTAACCACAAAAGATTCAGAGAATTTTATGAAAAGTTAGTGAAGTCAGGAAGTGTGTTCGGGTCATGGGTAAACAGTAGATTTACAGATGAAGGTTTAAATTACTGTGAAATAAGCCTCCCTTTGGTGTAGCACATTCAGAGTTGCAAGCTGAGAGACCCTGGGTTTGATTCCTGCATTCAAGGATATTGAATTTCCTGACCAACACTTCCCTAGATAATGTGTAACAGCTTGCAAAGAATTATCAGATCAGGCTCACATTCCTCCCCTTTAAGGATAATACCATAAGAAAATAGAACATACCTAGCCACCCAGTTACATATGTGTATGTTTCTGTCCTTATTTGGCTCACCTTTTAGTGTCGTAAGGTTTGCTATTTACAGCACTTTGGTCTATAATCATTTGTGAAAATATTAACAAAATTTGTGTGCCACCAGTGCTGCACTCCTGTCGTGATGATCAGATGAGGATGGATAGCCAGCAAGAGTTCCTATTGAAAGCCAGAGAAGAACTGGTGGATGTTACCAACATGACCAAAGCTACGATGCGATTGCTAGAAAGGATTGCAGATGCAGAACTGATCTGGATGCCAAGCTGTCACAGCAATGGCTTCTTGTATGAACCTCGTCAGGTAAGCCACAAGATTTTTACTCTGTTCCTTACAAAGATCCAATGAGCATGGTGTAGCCAAGGGATCTGGTAGACACTCCTGACTTCATGGAAAAGTCAGAAAAATATTCAGGTAGCATTTCAAAGGCAGAGTCAGTGTTTTTACTCTTCACTGGCTTCTCAAGAAGGGGACCAAGTGTAACAGGGAATATTCCCTGTGCTATGACATCAATCTTAGACCCGAGTATTGACAACAGGTTGGTGTGATGTAGTTAGCTGGTTTGGTGTTTTATAGTCTGTCACATGCCTTTGGCCTGCTCACCCACAACAAATGCACTTGTGGCTGTGATTTGTGTATATTAATTAAAAGGCTTCTGAAGTTTTCATATTCAGACAGCAGATAAATAATACACCTCTCCCATCCATCACCAAGCTTACCGACCCCATTTCCACTATCTTTAAGGGAGGTTTATGTTCAATGTTCCAGTTTGCAATATCAGTTTACAATTACTGCAGAGAATAGAATCACCTAACAGAGACTTTTAGAATGACTGGACTTCCCAGTGTATCAAGGTTAATGAAGACATTATTGAGGCCAGTTTGAATCTCTTAATGATGAGGTAACTTCTGCTTGTTGTATTAATCAGTATCTGTAGGCTCTTAGCATTCATCATTTGAGATTGGAAAATCAGCTACATAGAGTGTTCATTGTTCCCTTCATTTAGTTTACGTCAGTCACTTAAAGAATTAGTATTAAATAAGTACTCTTTTTTTCCCATTCCACAGTGTGTATATACCCTGGACAGTGCATCACTTGAGAGCAGAGAGCCTGTGTCCTGTTTCTGTGTGGATCGTTTGGGTAACAGAGTGCCAGGTGCTGTGGCTAGTCTTACGGATGCAGAGTCTTGCATGACAAAGCCATTCAGTTGTCCCTTTGTGGAAGAGCTGAATGATCCAGATGATGCTCCTCACTGTGAGGAGGACCTGGATTGTGTAGGGGGACTAAAATGTTGTGGCACAGCTGACAATGACTTGAGAATTTGTGTCAAGCCAGTTGATGAGGCAAAACTCAGCACCACTGTGGACAGGCTTATGTCTGATTTGTGCAAAGAAGACTCTGATATGTGCCAGGGTAAGTATAGAAATTAACATCTCATCTCAGCAAAGCAGGCTATGAGATTTTCTACCCTGATCCTGACATGAGATACCAACAAGGAATTCCACATTCTATGCCTACTAACCCGTATCACCCCCCTCATCCCATTGTTTAGTAATCTACTTCATTGATGGCACTATATTCATTAGCTGTCAAGGGAGATTACCCACACCCAAATTGTATTCACTGAATATGCACTGAAAAGCAACAATTTGTAACTACTCACAATGATAAAAACTGATATGCTCATAGTTCAGCAGAGCCTCATGGTGAATACATTGGTCTGAACCTTAATTGGGATCAGTCCACAGAACAGAAACACTGGCACGGATTCCTCTATAGCTGACACAGCTGCACAACGGATTGAAAATTCTCTATTGTGAAGAGCATAGCAAAAGGAAGTCTTCATAGTAAGAATCACATTTGTAAAAAGCCAGTGTTTCAACCCACACATACCATCTATACCACATACATACCCCACACTAAAATCAGTACATACAAACCCTACCTTCTTCCTGTATTTTCAGTCACTCACTCACTCCTGCCATTCCCACCTGTCCACACTGTGACACACATGTTGCATGCCTCATTCATGCATACACACAATCCTAGCATAGCGATATTGTAAATACTTTGAAAGGAAACAGTTCATTGATATTTTTCCTCAGTCAGCAAATTTGTAAAATGACTATATAGCTAGAAGTATGGCCAGAGATGTTGGCAAGTCTGCTTTGTGAAGTCTTTAAGTCCCTAGCGCTCAAATCTCAGGTCATTAATTTTCAAATTAAGTCACCACTCATGTCAGGTCAAGTTTAAGTCTCAAGTCGGATAAAGCGAGTCTCAAATCAAGTCTTAAAATAAAAAGTAACTACAGTCGACTCCGCTTAATTGCCCTCCGCTTAATTGCCTTTTCCGCTTAATCGCCTCGTTTCCTAGGGAACGGAATTTTTTCTATATAAAAGTCACTGGATAATCGCCTCTCACTCAGGATAATCGACCACCCTTCAGCGCCCATGAATTCAAAGATCAGCGGTTGAAGGGTTACAAACAATGTACACAGACGGTTTAACTGCGCGACGGATGGCAGACCGGTTGACTGAGTGACAGCTGCCACCCCGAAATAGGTGTGATAAGCCTTTCCTCTCCACCTCCCTCTCCACTTGTCCCCCTTCATCCCACGCTACGCATCACCGCCTTCGCCGTCTGATATGCTACTGCGCCAAAAGCCGTGGTATAGTCTCCTCCCCCCACGCCTTGATTGCGCCTGTCTGGTGGATTTCGGTTAGATCAGAGAACGTGTCATGTGGATGAACGGTCTACCCCGACCATGCCATCCTACTCCTTATTGTCTGCTGGGTTATTGCGAGGTGGCCAATGAGAGAGACCGCGGAGATCAAACATTTTGTGCGCTACAACACCGTCAAACTCGAGTTTGTCCTGAGTCTGGCGACAAGAAGGTGTCAATGCACGATATCAAACCACGACATCAAAGAAATTTAATCTTCTTACCAAAAATATGGCCGAAATTACTTCCTCCGCTTAATCGCCGCTCTGCTTAATCGACCACTTTTTCCGTGATCCCGAGGATGGGCAATTAAGCGGAGTCGACTGTATTTTGAATAAATAACTCATCTACAAACATTCAGACCAGTGGTGTAAATCTGAGCCAACTGGTCAACAAAATAGTATCATATTTTCTTCTGATTCCATATTTAAGTCTGACACCCCTGTATTAAAGTTATTAAAGAGTGAAGCACAAATACATATAGCATTTGGTGAAAAAAAACAACAATCAAACTTAATGTGAATTTGAGGGGCAGTTGCCTTGGTGTAGTGTGCAATAAGCAGCTGTAGGGAAAGTCCATTATATACAAATCAAAGTGATGGGGAATATTATTTCAGACTTACTTAGTTTTGAATTCTCGTAAAACCAGTGGTGTCACAATAGTTTTAGCACAAATGAAGGAGAAAGGAGTGCTTTTTGCTTTGTTTTAATGTCCTATGTGACCCGTGCTATACTAGGAGGGCTGTGATGGATTCACAGCAATTCACATGTATATATTCTCTTATAAGCTTATGCTTGCTTTAAGAAAAGAAGAATTTCATGCATTTTGTGTGGTGGGAGAATGTGCATTTCATCGTTCCTTAGAGCGGAGTTACAATGAATCATAATCTGCCACTGAAACAAAAGTGTGCAGTGTGCAGGCTTACACATTACATGTCAAATCTCAAGTTGCTGAATTGCTAAATTTTAAGTTGAAAGTCAAGTCACTGATTTTTAGCAGTAGCCTTTATAATATTTGTTAAAACTAGTGACTTGTAACTTGAAATCGATCTGACTTAGTTTGCTAAATATCGATGACTCAAATAGTAGAGGCAAAGAAGAGGGCTGAGAAAGTAAAGAATGATTTGTTCTATTGGGTTCATATCAGTAATCATTGACATAAGCCCACACTGCCTGGATCAGAGATAGGTAAACATTCATTCATTATTATTATTATTATTATTATTATTATTGTTATTATAATTTCAGGAGCCTCTTGTATTGGAGATTGGCAGAAGGAGGGCACAGCCTGCCTCTGTCCAACTGGCCGCTATGGGCCATTCTGTGCACAGACAGGTACAGATGGCCAATCAATGACCGCCTGCCAGAAGAAAGTGTTTGCCCGAAGTGTCTTCTTGCAGCAAATGGCTGAGGCAGAGACCCAATCTTCTGGCATTGCAGAGCTGGTGCGAAGAGACATCATGAAAAAAATGGCAGAGATGGGCCCTGCATATGAGGTAAATTACCATGTATCATAAGTGATTCTTGATCTTTTTATCCTGGCTTTTGTGAAAAATTAAAAAAAAATAACTAGCATTTACTCTTATAAATGAGCGGATATTTGGATGGTCAATCTCTGCTTGTTCACCATGTATGCTTTATACTGCAAGGTGGGCCAATGCTTCTCTACAATATAGTAGGCCCTTGTGTTGTCCGAAAGACTGGTGTATTGGATACTGCCATTAGACCAGTTGGACAATACTTGTCACCTCATTCACAGAATTTGAGGGATAACAAATTTAACTTCCACTCGGAAATTTAAATTGCTTTCTTCATTTTGGCAAGATGGTGTAACCGAAGACTGTTATACGAGACAGTCACATAAACTGCCTACACTAATTGATCAGGCCTTTCCCCTGCGATGAGTAGACACTGATGGTTAACCTTATTTTGCAACAATTGTGCAGGCTGATGTTCAACAGACAGTAACATTTATCCCCCCCCCCTAAAAGTGGTATGCCATGCTTTGGTTCTTTTTCCATCTACTCTTGTGATTTAGATTTCTACCTGGGAGTGTGATGTATTGCAGAAGGTGTCAGTGGCATAGGGTGGTATTTATCATGTCTTGTGCTAATACTGATGTTGTTGAAGGATGACTGAGTCAACATTTGAGAGACATGCCATCATAAATGATTGATACATATAGTTATACGGTGTTCTTCTGGCAGTTCAGTATAAAGATGTCCATGCTTAGCCTGTTTCACTTTTCAGATATGAGCTTAATTTCTGCAGTTTTAGCCTCTAAATATGTGGATGTAATAAACATGGGGTTGTCCAGTGTGCCATAATCTTGATCCTGCTCCCAAGCGGTCTATATGTCTTCAGATAAAGCTTTCATCTACATCCCTTGTAGATTAGTACTGTCCACCTTTGTAGTGTTCTTATATTAAAAAGGAGTTGCAACTTTGATGTGATTGGCACTGGTCACCTTGTGGGCCAAACTATGGATTCCACAGACCAGCAGTACTATGGCCTTGCAAATGCTGGAACTATGTCCAAAAAATGGCTGTACTTGACCCTACAGATCAGCAGCACTGAAACCTCTTAGATCAGGAGCATCTGGGCTACTGGTGCCTAAATAAAATTAATAGTAGACTGAGTTGCCTTCATTAAACCTGCAGATGGGCTGTGACAACTAAGCTGTCACAATTATCAGCTCTGATTCATGATTAAAGTCTCTAGAAACCATTTTCCTGGACTCCTTGTGTAGGTGAACTAATTCTGTGAGCCAGTACCTGCTAATTTCAGGATTGGTGTCTTCTGTTGAACAAGAGGTGAAAAGAAGGGACCAGTTATATGTAAGTCGGCGAAACTGTCCAGTCTAAATCATTGCCTGGGAATTTCAGGAGCAGTGTCCCTTGCTATGCTGAACAAGAGACGAAGGAAGGATTTCTCAGCATTAAACTTCAAATCCAATGGCCCCAAAAAAGGCGACTTCCGATTTTTGAATATCATTTGAAGAACTAGCAAACTGTAAAGTGAAGAGAGCCAGCTCCTTTTTTCATCTCACTAAGAACTGTACTTCGTTAACCCTGCATGTGATCCCTACCACAGTTCATGGGCATGTGGAGAAGTCACCCTGCCTTGTCTGTACTCTCCTTACTCTTTCCACTGGTCTCCATGTATAGGAATTCTCTCTATTGTGATTCTCTTTTCTGAACTGAAGCTGATGTCTGAAATGATCAGATTATATTTATCAACGCTACCATTATATTGCTCTCAAAGGAGGAATCCATCACTGCCATTTGGTGGACGTGCACAGACACTGGGGATTACTCACCAATGCAGTGCATTGTTGAGGTAACAGAAGGTATGGATCTGACAGGGAACCATCCAACATACTGCTTCTGTGTTGATGAGGATGGCAAGGAAATTCTTGGCACTAGGATGCCAGCAAAGGATGGTCGCAGACCTTTTTGTGGAGGTTGGTGTTTTTAGCTGACATATTATCTAAAGATATTTGTTTAGACGAGATCCTTCATTTGTTTACACTACATTCTTCATTCACATCAATGCCATTATGACACAGTAAGTTCACCTTTGAAATAATATGTGACCACCCTCTTAAAACTGATTTTGTGGTTTGTAGATCTAGGCAAATGAAGAAAACCTTGATGCATCAGAATTTGGAATGCCAAAGCTGAAAAATTTAAATATCCCATCCAGATGATGAATTTAGAGTTTACTATCTCTCTCTACTTAGATGCTGATGATTTCAAGACCTGTCCTGTTGGCCATGCTTATCGCAATTCAGATGGCTTGATAGTGATGGGTACAGAGGGCTGTCCTGATGGGTATTCTAGCATGAGAAGCACATATGGTCATACTTACTGCTGCCCTAATGAGAAAGGTTAGTTACACAAATCATAAAACTCCAGATTAAAAATGAATATGTCTCCACAAAAATCTTGTTATATTGTAGTTGGCATGTATTTAGTGAACTGTAGAATAGGACTGTTCTTAATGAAACTCTAAATTTGAGAATTAAGGCCATTTTACAGAGAAACAGAAATTTTTAGGATCAAAGTAACATTCATATTTGGTCGTCACAATTGACAGTTATACTTTCAATGTTTTTGACCTGTTTTTGACTACCATTTAACTCAAATTGTTTCAGTGGGGCGTCTTTGGCCACTGTGTTCCCTAGAATAAGTATTTCCCCATATAAGATGTGAAAGATGAAGAATACATATAGATTTTCAGAATTAGCAACTAATCAGTTATTTGATGGCACAATTGATATAACTGATTAAAACAAAACAAGTAATATTTACCTTATTTTCATATGTGACATCACCAGTAAACTGAAGTTCAGCTGTGGCTGTAGTTATTCATGGTCTGTTTAAAGCTCTAGTATATTCTGTTGTACGTGTTCATCCAACGGCCCAAGTTTGACTTAATTATGGCATAATCAGTTTCTGGTTTGGTTTATTATGCTGTGTAGTGAAGAATACTAATGCATGGTTTTCATTGCTACAAAACAAATGTACTTGATTTAAAATAAGTTGGTTAAGGAAAATCTGCAAGATGCTACTTTCTACAATGTTTGAGGGTTGTGACTGATTTTCTACTTGACACCATAAATTGGTTTGTCAACCAGGGCACCAAACCCAGTTTAATCAATTATCATGATCGGTCACTCACAGGTCTTATGAAGAATGCCAAGGTATCTGGTACACATTACATAAATTTTAAGTCTAGTGTTTCCGGTTATTGTAAGGTTGTGATCATGATGCTTGTCGCACTTTTGAGCAAGATAATGATGAAAAGTAACTCGAGACTTGTGAGGAGAATTGGCAGTAAAAATGCAGGTATATCTCACAGATTTGTGAATTGGTAGGTAAAATTGATAAAAGTTTTGATTTCTTACATAATTTGATATAGTTACACCAACACAACAAGCAGTATTTGCAGTTAACTCACTTCCCTTCCCTCCTTTTCATTATATTACTGTTTATGAATCTCTTATCTAGGCAGTGCCTGCTCACTCATTATTACCCCCCCTCAGGCCAGATCATTCAGGTAACTTTTTCAACTTCATCAGGAGCATGCAGTACCATTGCCAAAAGTGAGATGTCGGTGACTAACATTCAGATAATGATTTTCATTGCGTGTAGCCAGGTATCCATTTTGCAGAAGGATGGACTGAGGAAAAAGTTAAGGAGATATTTCCCAAAGGCATTTGCATCATAAACATAGGGAAATCAAGCCATGATCCCTTGATCTCAAATCCATAACCATTCAGTTATTCTGCTTTACATATTCTCATAATTCTTTTGTTTTGTTTTCCTCTTGCTAGGTCGTAAAGATGTGTGTTCACTAGCTATGGATGTTGGTATGGCCTGCCCAACATACGCCTCTGGCATGGAGCCAACCACTCGCTTCTACTTTGATGATGATGATCAAGAATGCAAGTCCTTCCCATATCGCGGATGTGCTGGAAATCGTAATAGCTTCAGCACTATGGATGCTTGTAATGCAAGATGCAAAGAGAATGCTCATCCAGGTCAGTTAAAACTTTGACAAGAATGCAAATCTCTATAGACTTCTTCGAGACTTTAGTACTAAGAAAGGCTTTTGGCATCAATCCAAAATAATGCTGGGATGATCACCAAAAAAAGAAAAATTGTAAGTTTGTATCAGGCAAAATATTGTAGCCCTAGCTAACATGTTGGTTTCAAGATTTCATGTTAATGCCAGTTTCTGTGTTAAAGGCTCATGTCCAAGCACACCAGTGAAGGTGGTAGTAAGAGGTCAATGTGAGGACCAGTGTGGAGGAGATGATGAATGTGATGAATCATACAAGTGCTGTAGAACAACCTGTGGCATGAGATGCATCCCTGTTTCAGGTGAGTACTAGCTTGATGTGCATAGAGAATGGTTTAGAGAAACTCACACCTCCATAACTATGTTTGCTAGCACATATACTTGGTTTATGAATGAGACGATGTTTGATGAAACTGAGATTGCCAACTCACAAACAAATATGCAAGTACTTTATAGTAGAATCAGCTATGATGCATTGTTTAAAATCATTATTCTGTGTGGCACACAATATTGTTAATGAATGCACTAATGAAACTGGCCTGGGAGATTACATTATTATTTACAGATAAAGTGATGTTTTTGCCAGATCAAGATAGCAAAAGAACAAATTAAATTAAGTTTCTTAACACTTTTCAATCGAGAAAAGATATACCCCATCAGTTATGTAATTCAGAATATTCAGTGCATGGAGTAAAATTTCTGTACTGCAGACCTTGGTAATACATGTATTTGGGAAATGTCTAAGTTAAGGTCATGTCTGGGAGATTTAATCGGTTAAACTGGAAGATGCTGCATATTTAATGACAAAATAACATTTAAGCATCTGTTAACCTGCTCTAAATGTCCATGCATGGTTTACTTAATTGTGAGCATTTGGGAAGTGTGTTAGGATCACAGGTAAACACTAGCCTTACAGGTGAAAGTTAGGGAAAAATATTCAGGCAGAAGGTATTTAAAAATTAAATTGCTGTGAAGTTGGTGCCACTGTTGTGTAGCTGTAGCAGTTCAAACTTGCATCCTGAGAGACCCTGGGTTCAATTCCTGGTAAGGACAGGAAATGTACTAGTGTTAAATTTTTTTTCAGCCATCCTTCTCAAAGTTGATCCTTCACAGTAAATTGGTCAAATCTATGGTGACACACTTCCCTAGATAATGTGTAACAGCTTCGGGGAAATTATCAGATTGGGTTCACATTCCTCTCCCTAAATAATAGATTATAGTATGTCTTTTCACCCGGCTACATAACCCTATCAATTAGACTGTGTAAGTCTGAAATTCCCTATTACTGATAATTCAGAGATCTTAGACCAATCAGGCCTCTGCAACCCTAATTTTGATCCCACATTTTTTCACCTTGTGTGAACTGATTTCTTCTATGTTTCGCAAACTTTTCTGGTTAATCATCTTCATCACCTTTCATCTGATGGAAACATGCCACTTCTATTTTTCACCTCCAATCATTTGTGCCCTAATGTAATGCAGCCAACCAGAATAGGTCTTAAATTAATTCTGGGCAAATGAGCAAATGTTTATTTGCCACAAAAGAAGTCACAAACTAGATGAATTATCATTTTACAAGAAAGTCTGCAGCTGTTTTAATTCGTGACCAAAAAGAAAGCAGCTTTTGGTACTTTTGGTATTTTGGTATCCATGGAATTAAAATTAGGCTGCATTTTCAGTTGATAAGTGCCGACTTAAGGCTGAGTTTGATTGTCTGTGTCACTAACCTCTTACATCACACCCATTTTACATTAATCCTTTGATTCATAGCACCATGTTCTTGAGAGGAAATACAGGTCTTGTTTATGTCATTTTTCAGTAAGATGTGTGAGTCAGTGGCTCAAAAAGTTCACTTTGGACCATTATTTCAGAGTGAAGAGATAATGGTAATCTGTTATGGAACTTTATATAGGAGTAACTGTGTTAAGCCCATAGGTCTAGAGATTAAAGAATTCTTCCCCTTCCATTGAAGATGATGACACAATGGATAAAGAGAGATGTCCAATTGGTCAGGCAAGGCAGTCTAAAGATGGAGGAGCTTGTAACAAAAACAAGCCTTGTGACCCAAATTACATGTGTATGAACAAAGGTGGAAATGCAGATGCTGGTGGTTTCTGCTGTCCAGATTATCAGAGTAAGTTGGTATCAGTTTGAGAGGTCTAGCAGGACTCTCTGTTTTACATCTTGAAGGAACTTTACAACATCAAGAAACATCTGAAAACATGTAATTTATTCCCAAAATATATGCCATATTAACATGAATCATCATCTAATAAGGGTATTTTACGATTGATACATTATGCGAGTTTTTGCATGAATATAATAAATATATGTGTACGGCATAAGAGTAGACATTTAAACAGGTATGTTTCAGCATGCACACTGTATACGAGATTGTTTAATCTGATTTAGCTTAATCCCAGAGCCCCCAGGAGGGGGCTGGGCAGAGCATTTATACAATTATTAATAGTTTTATCGTGAAGAAAAACTGAACTTGTACTGCCAAAGGGAAACCTTCATCTAGTTTCATTTGCTGCAGTATTTTACAGGAACTGGGAATTGAGGTGTGCTGTTTTGCCACAAAAAGTCTTTTCTTTGTTGTTTTTCAAATAACTTTATTTTTCAGTCAGCTTACAACAACAAGCTGGAACAATATTGAAACAATAGCAATAATCAACAGGTTATGATGATTCTTCTCTGTAGTGATAGTGATGATGATCGATGGTTACTGTGATGAAAATAGTGACGGTATTGATTTCAATGAGAAGCTGAAATTTAACAGAGTAAAGATCTTAAAAAGCCATTTCATCGCATTAATTCCTTCCTGTGATAATACTTTCGAGGTTACAGTACTCCCCCTCCTCCACTCCACAAAAAATAATAACTATACTGATGACATAGATGATATCGTGTATAAGCAGCTTCAAGTTGGTCTAAATATTCTTTATGACTTTCCATCAAATGTCAGTATTATATGAAAATAATAACCTTCAAGTATACAACAATATGACATTCAACAGTACAGTGCAACAATCCATCTTGCAACCGTCTGTGCCCACAATATTTTTTTCCTCCTCTGTTTTGACTCCAGCGGCAAAATGTAAACACAAACTTCATACTTGCTGTCTTTAATAAGACGCATGGACTATCATGCATTAGTCTAGCTGGGCACTGTAAATAGAAACCATTTGTAATATTTATAGTTTTCAGCACAAGGTTATATCTGAGCAGCTAAATATATATCCCTAACCTTCACGTGAAAGCTCATGTCACTCACGATACAATACTCACAAAAGTCTTTAATATCAGTGAGAAGAAATATTTATATACAGATATATTTTTTAAAAATAATTCATTGGTTCTACTCTGTCATGATGGATTTCTGCTTTTATATTATGGACTGAGCTGATCAGATTGGTGAAATAGTACTTGCAACATATATTCTATATGGTCCCAAGATTTCTTAGCTTTAACTTCATTATGCTCTCTCTTAGTATTGGGTAAAATAATATGCAGTCTGATTCACAAATGCAGGACCTATTCTGCATAATCTAGCCATAGAACAAAATAAATACGGTCCTTGTAAAGCATATGATTATGTCCTATTTTCATCCACTTATATCAGGAGTCTGTTTACTTAAGTCACTTTGAAATATTTGTCATTTTATGGAATAAGACCTGTGCCAAAAATCATAACTTACCCAGGAGATGAAAAAAACATGTTGCACCACACTTTTTAATTAAGCAGTGTGTCAGTCTAGTGGCTATCTTGGAAACAATTAAAGCTGTGAGAGAAAACCATGTGAAAAAATAGAGACTATAATTCAAATGTTAGAACTTTTCTCATGTCCTTTCACGATCTTTTTCGGTTGTTCTGTTTCTATTTCTATCTCTGTTGGCCCTCTGAATCCTATTCACTTGCTTCTCTTTATTAGTCTCGTATTTTAATTGTCAGTCTTGAAACAGGGCTTAGACATGCATCATCAACTACTTTTTTAAGATAAATTCATTATATATTTTTCGAACATTCTGTGTTAAATCTGAGCTGAACCATATTTAATTTCTGTGAAAAAATAGGGAACATTAAACTCTACATAAAGATGCAAAAAAGTGAATTTGACCTAACTGGCTGTATAAGGTCTTTTTTTTGTAAAACAGCAAATACAAGTTGGTCATATTTAACATTCATCATGCATTAATGACACTCTTGCTGCTGATTTGCTCAGATGCAGGCTTGTGCGAGATTCCTCCTATGGAAACTGAGAAATGCACAGACCCCATGGAACGCTACTTCTACAATGCAACAAGTATGATGTGTGAGAAATTTCACTTTTCTGGCTGCACTGCTGATTTCAACAACTTCAAGACCCTGGATGATTGCTGTAACACATGCAATGCTATAGGTTTGTGCCACTGATTCATTCATGTTAGGATTACAGAAAAATACTGATAGACCATCTGCAGAGTAGAAAACCATCTATATATAAAAAAATTAGAAGGTTAAATTTGTTACATTGATAATGCTGCTAAGAAGCTGTAGACTATAGTCAAAAATTCATAAAAGACATGTTGTTATTTGATGTTTTTTTAGTATTAGGTATGTGACTGGAGCATGGTCTAGATGTAAAATTTTAAAGAAAGCAAGAATAGTTCGAAAAATGAATTGAAAGAAAGCAGCAATAATTTGCAATGATTTCACCCCATGATATGATTCTTGAATGCCACTGAGCTGCACCCGGCAACCTGCACACAGGAGGTTATGGGGAAAGTGCAAGACAAAAAAAATCATCGTGTTTTGTTTGAATGCAGTTAAACTTTTGGAATGGGCAAGTCTCATTACTCTTCAATTAGAGATTTAATTTAAATCCATTTGCATAAATTTGGTCTGGGAATTTAGTCATTATAGTCTTGTTCAAGAAAGGGAGTACTTACTACTGTAGTTTGGAAAAAGTCTGCTTTTACAGGACACCAGTTACAGTTAAAATCTGAGGGTTAATTAACCATTTTGAATTTGTCTTTAAAATTTGACGAGAATTTTATAGGAATTTGTAGAATAGTAGATGCCATTTAACTGTGCTATGCTTAAATGAAATTTCTGTTTAATGGCAACACTTTCCAGGTGGCAGAACACTGAGCAAAAAGTCACAGGAAAATGGCAGCTATCTTTTAATCACAAGTTTTGCCATACTCCTGAGGAATTGTGATCAAGCAGAGTTGACTGTAGTTTCAGAACTTGATAACTTGTGGTGACTTTAGGTTTTATTTGGCTAACTAATCCAAAATGACTTGCTACAAGAAAAACAGGGAAAAGAGCGTAACTTTTGATTCCTCCCTGAAGATTCACTTATTATCAACAGTGCAAAGCCTGTAACATGAAGTAACAAGACTCAAATCAGCTTCATCCATACTGGAATATCCTCTCTTGGTGATAAAAACAAAAAGATGTCTAACTACACACAATGCAGTGTTAAACCTATCAGAAACCAAGACGTAGACAAGTTTTGAGCTTTAAATTGGCCTGGGGATGTGAATTGTGGCCACATCAGTAAAGTACAGTCTTCAAAAAATTATTACACAAATATGAGTCTGATTTCATGTCTATTAAGATTCCAATGTGCTTTCTGCAGTTTTCATTTTAATGAAGATGATTCTCACATTGCGGGTGTTTGACTTGTCACAAATAGGATTTAATATTCCTTTATGATACTGCAGAATGGACAGATGTTTGACAGTATTTTACATTTATTCCAACTTATATGCACACTAAAAACGGTCCACTAAGTGCAAAATATTTAAACTGCACAAACATTGTTTCAGGTCGCTGCAGAGTGGGCAAGTGTCCTAATGTGAGACTAGGCTTGGTGGCAACTTGTCAGAATGAATGTTCAGCAGATGCGGAATGTCCTGGCAAGAAGATCTGTTGCTCCAATGGATGCGGAAATGTCTGTGTTGTGCCTGAAGGTGAGAATTTTAAAGATAATGAATGAATGGGATGGTGAATAACAGAAAGAAAATATCTGGACTTGAAGTAGGGTAAAGCACAGTGCCACTCAAAGGCAAAACTAGTACTGTATATTCATGTAGGACTGTTATGTTTCGTGACAGTGTTAAAGCAGGGGGAAAAATGATATGATGTTTGTGTATGTGTGGTGGGGTAGGGAAGGGGGGTGAGGCTTAAAAGACTCAAGAAAAGTCAGCAGATGTGTGGAATGAAAGATGTTTTTTTTACTGTGGAGAGAGAGAAGGACTACATTTAGGTTCTCCTTTGCAGTGATGTTGATCTTTGAATCAAACCTGTACTGGTGAAAGAGATAGTTTGACAAGAATGGAAGGCTTAGGTGTGAAGATAAAAATAACTGACTGACAAAAGGCCTTAAACATGAACGACTATGAATTCAGAAGAGAGAGAGAGAGAGAGTGAAAGATACATCTTTAGAGTTACCTCTACACAGTAAGAAGGCACCAGGACCCAGCGTTTCTGAAACAAATATTTTGTAGCATCATTTGTCAAAGTAGTTAACTGTCCTTGGTTTGAAAGAGGTTTTAGCCTAGGTACTGATCCTGAAATACAGAGATGGCTTAAGAATTGTAAGTTGGGTCAGAAAGAGAACCAGGATCAAAAGAGGGGAATGGCAGAAAGAGACCAATGTAGTAGTGAAATCTGATAAGGCTAGAAATAGTNGATCTTTTGGGAAGAAAACAAAAAAAAAGGGGGGGGGGGGGGGGGGGGGGGGGGGAGATAGGAATGAGAGGCTAAGAAGAGGTGAATATGGCATCCATTAACCATGGAGGAGGAAATCTTGATGATTGGAAAAGAAAGTGAAGATTTGACTAATAGAAGTGAAAGTAGGAAATGAGGAACTTTCATGTAAACAAAGAACAGTTACTGATTTTTTGACAAGGAATTGAAGAATACAGATGTAATTGATCAATAATTTGGTTCAGTTGCTGTATGTCATCTTTCATTTGCTTTCTCTCTTGCAGTGGACGAGGTTTCAGACTGCTTGACTAGACAGCTGGAGGCTAGGAGAACTAGGAGTGTCATGGCAGATGATGACAGCTGTGACCTGGTTAACATGCCAATGTAAGTTCAGTAATTGCCAAGAAACCAAGAAGTGGTCCCGATTTTGGCAGAATGAAAAACTGTATCAGATCATCAGAGAATGAGGCATATTGTGCTTTTTTTTGTTTTTTCCAGAAATACAGTAACTGTAGATCTTTTAACATTTAATCTCAAGTATTTGGAAAAGTTTAATACTATAGCTTTATGTCACCCTCTTTTGTTATAAGAACTCCAAAATATGACAAGCTTGAATTTTGGTCTGGTCCACTGGAAAGTGAGTTTATAAGTTTATACTATATTCATGCCTATGCCAGTTGCGTGATAAGACTGAAGACTGAATATAATAAAGTTCAACCCCAACTTTCCTTTCTCTTCCTTAACTCTGCCCGATGTTCTAGAAGGGAGTGTCATGATTTATTGCCTACAAAATTTCCTGGAGTTCCAGGATCAGCAATTGTTCAGTAAGGTGCTGTATGCAAATATACAACCCCCTATTGCATCCTGACTTTTTAAGAATATTTTACAGTGAACCTCTCCTTGAAGTCTGCTAAGCAGGAGAGGGTGACAGAATTTGTGTTTTCATTTGAGAGATGGAATCTGTGAGTTTCAGCAAACAACTGATGTCATCTTTTTGTCCTAGGGTGGTTATGTACTTGAAGATACTGATATCAGTTTCTAATTTCCAAGATTGTTGATGTCTTTTTTTTTTTTGTCTATTGATGCTATTGTATGTTTATGTTTCTGTCTGAATTCTTGTTGTTGAATGTTCTCTATGGCTTCTTCATGTCCTAGGTGTGAGAAGGATGGCTCCTGGTCACAAATTCAGTGCCAGACTGCCCTGGGTATTTGCTGGTGTGTAACACCCAACGGATACTACATTGATGGCACTGTCACAAGGGGTGTGCCGAAGTGTGGAACCGGTGAGCCATGCTAATTTTCCACAAGAGCTTATGTTCTGTCAGCTGTATAATGAGGAGCAAGACTATTTTTGTATACATGTACTTTCATACTTGTGATTGTCAGCTCTTCCATGCCAATATGAGACCTCTTGCTCTGAAATTTAGATATGATTCGTTTCGTGTATCAAAGATATTAAAATATGTTGATGTTTTTTATGTCTGTTCCTATACAGGCCAGAAAACAATTTATTTGTAAAACAGGAATGATGAATAAGAATAATGTGGGAAAATCTTCAAGCACACATGAAGCTTATTTCTGACCCTGCTATGCTTCATTAAAGAGTTAGTAATGTATTCAGCCCAGTGATTGTGATCTGTGATCTAGTATCCAATCCCCATCACGCCTGATCCTCAGTAGCAGATTGACCTGTGTACTAATAGATTAAAATTGTGAAACATTTCTCAGACCTGCTTTGGCACTGAGTAACAAAATTGAAATAAAATCCAGATTTTCAATACTTTAAGCATGACAGCTGAGCATTGCAAGACTGGAAAAAAATTATTCAGTATTGTCACACCACTACAGGTATGTGATAAATATGAGTGTAGATGTAAGTGTTCTAGGACTCTAGGTGTCAGTGTTTTCAACAGCATCAGGTGAGCTAAGATGAGATAAATGCAGTGGGAGAGAGAAGGTGCAGGAAGGTGAAGAAATAGGAGATCTGTGTGTCTGTCATTGATTTAAAAATGTTTTTTGTGTTCCAACTTTAGCTTTAGATGTGAGGGCGGCAGAGCTTGCAAAGATGGATATTGCCGATGTGGACTTTTCTGGTAAGATTCTATGCTTATGCAAATATCTAAAAAAGCTTGTTGAATTATATAATGTGCCTTGAATCTTGAAATGTAGTGTTTATGTTGGTTGTGGCTGCATAGAATGTATGAGTAGAATCATGAATATACTGTTAAAGCGATATTGAAGAGGCTGAAAAAGATCACACAAAAATTATCTGCTGGTTACAGGTTCCTGCAATTACTCCCAGCAGTGCATGGCCAACAGGATTAATGACAAAACATCATCAGTTATAGTCATCTATTAATGCATTGTAATTTCAATACCGCACTGCAGGTTATAGCATCACAAGTCTTTAGGACAACCCAAAACTTTTCAGATGATCATCTATGTACAAATTACCCTTCTAGCTGTATCTAACCCCCAGGAATTGCTTTTAGGGATTTTGTGGTGAGAAGTGATATACTATAGATAATGTGGAAATATTACAGCAGAGACACTCAGACTCCTTATCTGATCACTGGATATATCATCATAGTCATGGGCAGTTCACTATCCTGAATTGAGTGAATTGTACCTGAACACACACACGCAGTGCACGCACGCACGTCGCGCGCGCACACACACGCGTGCTCGCATGCGCGCACGCACCCATATTGAGCTGTAGCAAGCACAGAGACAGTCCAGTTTGCAAATTGCCTACCCAGTTGTAAAAGTATTTTCAATACTCATGATCTCCATCAAATGGTATAAGTGAATCCTGATATTATGTTACATATTTTTTAACCAGCATTGATTCAAAATTTTCACAGTGTGTCCTGGTGGTGAAGATGCCCACTGCTGCCCAAAGGCCTTGTGTAATAAGAAATGTCCTGCTCATCCTGATGCCAAGTGTCGCATCAATCCATGTGGTGGCTGTGAAGCTGAATTTTACAGCCCGGCTGGAGAGAAAGTGGACTGTGATGAGGGTAGGTTTTCATTTTTGTTTTTATAACATATGATGGGAACAAAGTGAAATATATTTTAAGGTGAAACTGTGCTACTTTGATGAATATAATATGAATACAATCATTGCATTTTTGTGGGTACTATTCTTTTTGATAACTCTACCTCACTCTAATCCAGTGATAAAATGCTGCAAACCATTTGAAATAAAATTTTCTTGGATTTATTGACATGTATTCCATATCATCCTACCGGCAAGCACAATAAACCATAAAGTATGTGGCACCAACAGCACTTTTTTGTTTCTGAATTACAGAACGTAAAATTTCTTTGTTTTCTCTGCATAGATGGTGTATTTTTGGGGTAGGCTATGATATATAAGTCTTAATCCTCTGTCGTGACCCATCACTAGATTCAGTCTTTATAACATGAATATTTTATCTTGGTGTTTGCCAAAACTCACATTCTGTTGGGGCAAAGCACTTTGCTTTTTTTTTTAATTATACATCATTCATTAAATCTAAAACTGTCTGATGTTTCACTAATTTTGGACCTCTTATTGGACAGAATTTTGGAAAACAATGGTATGCCTATTCACCTTTTCCCCTTTATTCTATGATTCTCCATGTGTAAGAATCACATTAAACAGTGCAGCTGTAAAATGCTTACTTCCATTTTTCAATCTTGTTATTCATCTTCCATTTTTATAGCTCCTGCATGATTTCATCAATTCATCCTTCCATTTTTATGAGACCAACACCATCCAATTACTTTCTTTCCGGTTTTATACAAGCTATGCTGTCCCATCACTTTTTATCCAGTTTTTGTTCTCTTTTCTAATCCCTTCATTGGTTTTAAGTTTCCCATTTCCATTTCAGGTCTGAGCACATGTCAGAAGGAATTGAAAACTGCAGCTACAGCCTTACAGGAACACCTGATGACTGCAAGGATGGCCAGTGGTAAAGAAACGGATGAGATGGAGGATGATATGGAAGGATACAAGGAAAAAATGGATCAGGAAAAATCCTCAGCTGGCTGGACTGTCAGCACACGTAAGTAAATGCTGAGAAAGGCTGAGGTGTCTTGGAACATAAAATATGTCAAGGCTGAAGTTTTTAAATAAACTGACAATACACATTAATACTGACATTTGTTTCTCAGTGCTGATTATCCATTCCTCATAATGATGTATATTAATGACATATATTTCAGGCTACCCAGGGAGATGTGTGTTGTATCCTGACCCCAGCATGTGTGAGGGATTCATGCCTCAGTGGTACTTTGACCCTGCTCGTGGAACATGTGACTTGTTCATCTGGGGCATGTGTGGAGGCAATGACAACCGTTTTGCCACTCCAGAAGATTGTTTCCAGGCCTGTGAGTATGAAGATATTAATTTTCCTAGAGCTACATCTCCAGCAGGGCAAGAGTGCTTGACTGCATTAGCAGATTAAGCCATGTCATTGCCTTGCTATACCAAGTGATGCCTGACTGGTTTGATATCAGGCAAGCAAGCCTGCCTGAGCTTATCTCGGTTGGGCTGAGAGTGATGACTGAAATTGTCATCTAAATCACCCGCAAATAGCTAGTTAAAAATGATGAAATCCGACCCTGATGTTATAATGGTTAATCATGAACAGAAATTTTTGCATATGCTATAAATTTTCATAACTCATATTGCTTAATTTACAAGTTTGTTTTTATAATTTGTGATTGGTATTCTAGCAGAAAGTTGGAATAATGATGGTATTGGACTCAAGATCAAAGGACCATGCATTTTTGGGTACTGTGATATGCTAAAATGGCTTTAGGGAGAATATCATTCACAGTTTGCTCAGTCTACCCATCTATGGAAAGATATTGGATATAACTAGTGAGTTGTTCATTTCAATGCTTGCAATCAAAGCTGATATGATTGCCATGAGGCTGCCAAGAAATAGAGAACATTCTTGAGCAATCTAGCCAGCTATCATAAAAATAATATAGAGTCATATGAGTTGGCTTCACTTTACCAGCCAGTTTAGCACTGATATATATATATAGTTTTAATTCATTTCTTGATATTGCCAGATTTATGACTTTGACTTCATATCTTTTGTTATGAAGACTCAGCAGTTTGTGCTGTGATATTTGATAGATTAGATAGAAAGTAACAATTTCAAGTTAATTTCAGTATCACCAGCATACTTCGTTTGGATCCATACGTTCTAACACTTCCATATTGTTCTATCTTTCTATTTGCTGCTCAGGTGATCCATTGGCACATCCTTGTATGGTAAGTAATAGTCCATATCATTAGGGCTGGAAAAGAAAATGGTAGGGGGCATGTAAGACTATTTTATGTGAGCATGGGCATTATTGGATCTTAATTATCCAGTTTATGGGCTTTATTATAACATTTATAGTTGCTGACAAGCTTTTGAGTCCTATTATGTCACACAAAGGCCTTTCTAATAGGGAAGGGGTGAAGAAAAGTTTGGAGTAAGTTATCACAGGTGCTCATGACCTTCACAGAAGAAGTCAAATGAATTTCAGATTGGTTGCAAGCAAAGCATGAGCAGAGGAATGTGTTCAGTAGGCCTGCATATATAAAGTTGGAGTTTTGACTGTGATGCCACTTTGGTACACTAGGAAATGTGGCAAGATTATAGAGCAGGACAAAAGATGTGGGATCAGATCTTCATATTCTATTCTGGACAAACATCGTATGAGAACAGCCAGGATTCATGAACTAAGAGTGGTCCAACCCCCTTCGAGTGTTAGGAAAGAGAGAATGAAAAGATTTAGCATGTTTGATGGGCAACACTTTTCTCTGAAAATCAGTAATTATTTTGCTCTCCATAATACGTTCCTGACATCTTGACTATGCAAGGTTTACTGTAAAATAAAGATGAAGTAAATTTCTCATTTTACCATCTATTATTCAAATACAGCCCATTTTACCATCAAGCTTCTGTTTTCATTGATACTGCAATTGTTTCAGCACAGTGTCACACTTTATAATTGTTCTATTGATGAAGGATAACAGTATTGCAAAGTTTGAATTTCATCCTCCAGTGCATGATAACCCTGATAACTCTTGTATATGATGTGTTTACCCAGAATGTCAGTTGCCCCAGTGACAAGCCAAAATGTGAGTTACAGTATGATGAGATGTGCTACATGTCTGAGGAAGGCTGTGAAATAACAACTATTTGCAGAGGTCAGTTTCTTACTGTAAGCAAATTGAGGAGCATAATATTCTTCGTTAAGGGGGAGAGATGTTGGTGCACTCTGATAATTTTGTAGCTGTTAACATTATCTTGGGAAATGTGCCACTTAGGATTTTACAGAACTGCTCTAAAAAATGAATATTTAGAGAAAAAGGCTGAAAAAAAAAACCTTACACTAAAAATGTTTTTGCCTCTACTGGGAATTGAACCCAGGATCTCTCAGCTTGCAAGTCTAACCATGCTAATACTATACCACAAGGACATTTTAACTTCACAGTAATTTAATCCCTAAAATAATACTTACTGTCGATATCAGTCCCAGATGTGACTCAACTGTTCACAGTACCATTCTGTTTCATTATTAACTTGTTCAATATATTAGTAAAGTTGACCTCATACCTCAGACATGTATAAATCATAATTATGGTTCTCCCAAATTAACTTTTCAAATCAGAATTTATTTCTCTATACCAATACTTCACTTGTTCCTTGAAATTCAGCGGAGTTGAACTGAGGTAGCCCCAAAGAATTCAAATTATGCATGTTCAACTATATTTAACATTCCCTAAAGTGGCAGTCATATTTGGAGATGCACCACCTCAATGTTTTTAATAGATACATGACTGGGTCGCACTGGCAGTTTTGACCAGCAACAAAACAGTGGTATGAAGTGAAGGAATCTCATTAATATGGCGAGACCTGTACATGATACTCCATTTTTTGTGTGTGTATGTGCCAGTAAAAATGCCCATAACTCAGATATTTACATATTGTCTTGTCCTACAGAATCTCAGTGCTCCTTAGATAAACTGAAGTCAATCTAATACATTTCACGCACTTCATAATCTCAGAATTTCTTGGGCTGGTTTTGCAACAATATGCTGAGGCAACTGGATTTCATATGTGATTCATTATTATCGCATTGTTCATTATTTGTCCATCTGACAGAAGAAGACAGCTCTTCTCACATGGTGATGGACATATTCGTACCACGCTGTCTATCAACTGGGGAGTACCAGTACAAGCAATGCCATGATGACTACTGTTGGTGTGTGAACAGCCAGGGCCTGTATGTTGGTGGTCTGACACGAGAGGATACGATCTCTCTCATGTGTAATGCTTCAGGTGTGTATCCTTCCATCCATCTATCCATCCATTCATTCATTCATTCTTTCATTCATTCATTCATTCATTCATGCATTCATTCATTCATTCACTCATTCATTCATTCATTCATTCATTCATTCATTCATTCATTCACTCATTCATTCATTCTTTCATTCTTTCATTCATTCATTTATTCATTCATTCACTCACTCACTGGTTTTGTTCACATAATAGCAGTATTAAAAGGTATTAGGCATTCTTCAGTCCCAAAGAACTGTGAAATTATGATGTAGAACATGATGCTTTGGAACATCTGCAGTGACTGTAGTGTCAAGTCAGGAGAGATAATCTTTACTATAGTCTCCTCAGATGAAAGATGAAGGTGGTTATTTGAAGGAGTCTTTTCCCTTGGCCTGTTTCGTCAGATCTGTCTTGGAACTGGGCGAAGCACTTTTGGTTTCTTGCCTTCATACACAGTTGTCTGTGCCAGACACATTTGTCTGCTGCTACTTCAGCTCAAATGCATAGAGATCATGAGGTCTTCCAGCTGACCTTTTCCCTAATACAAATTGCAGGCATTTGAAAAGATGACTAAAAATTTTAAAAGGTGAAGTCAGCATGAGATAATAATGTTATTTCCATTATATGCTGTCCATGCTTTAGAGATGCATTCCTCTTAGTTGTGATTTCTCCCTTTGTTTCCACAATATGCAGGATACAGTATCCACAATAATGATAAATTTGCCCTTTGTCTCCTTATTTTCAGGTGTTGTAGGTGAATACACACCACCAGCAGGTAAGACTTTGTGTATGTCAGGGTTGTAGTACTTAAACAATGTAACAATTTTCCTTATTTTTTTTATCAAAGTAATCTTTCCTTTTACCATTATTCTACTCATTAATATTGCCACAGGTATTTGTTTTCAGTTCCTTAAGGGGATCCACTAGTTTTTTTGTGTGGATTATAGTCAGCACAGTGTATTATCGTGGTGCGCATTGCCGTTTTCTAATTTGATACATTATGCATGTGAAATTGTACACCAAAGTGCTATACTGATTGTTTTTATCTGTTGCGGATAGTCAGCTGTGTGAATCATTATCTCAAAATACAGTCGTTACATTGCCACCAGGTTTCATATATGTCTCTATGACACATTAATGCATATCATTGCAAAAAAGAAATCAATATTTGTGTCTCAGGATTACTTTATATGGTCCAAAGGGAAGAACTGTCTCTCAGAATAATATGATGAGAATGAAATTTAGAAAAATAACAATAATAAATAGATGTGTTAATGTGACCTTAATACGTTTGTGAAATCTGGTGATGAAGTAACATTTATGTTTTGAGAGAAAAAAAAAACCTATACTATTTAGCACTTTTGTGTGCAATTTTGCATGCAAAATGTACTGAATACACAACAAGCGTTTGCACATTACAATAATGCATTGTAATTTACAACTGAAAAGTAGTTGTTGCCTTAGGATGACGCTATATTTTGCATCTTCTCTCTACAGTTCATTTCTTCTTGTATGTGTAGGCTGTGACTTATTTTAACACCTGCAGGGATGTTTCCTTTAGGTGCTAACACAGTACTTCAGATTGTAGTACCTATGGGGAGGAAATCACTCTTCACTGAGACATGTCTTTTATGAGCTCATTGGTCTGTTAATAGAAATAGTTCATTAAGTAGGAGATAGGACGTATAAATATACAGGAAATGACATTAGTAGCTGGAAATGACAATAGTAGTAACACTTCTTTCGGGACGTACATATAATATACATCATATGTGTTGAATTCTTGCACAGCTAGCATGTAAATCCCAACTGTTATCATCTTTCACTAAACTTCTCAGCATGTGCAAATGACCAGTCACTGAATCCAGCCTGCATCAAGGCTTGCACTGGCAAGACATGCCCAGGCCAGCCCACTGCCCGATGTGTAGCTGATCTATGCTCTGCTGACTGCAACACCAAATTTGTGGACCATAATGGAGAGGAAGTTGAATGTACTGGTAGGTGTTACTTAACAGAATAGTTTGGGCAACTTCAGCTTGTCAGAGAAATTATTGTGAACACTGATGCAGAGGTGTAGCTTAATTCTCAGTTATGAAAAAAAATAAAGATGAAATAAATTTTCATGGATAGGAATATTTTAGCTGATAGCCAGATTACTCCACGAATGTTCATCCGTGACAGAGCCCAGCAAAGCCCAGCAACACACTTGTCACCATCTTAAAAGAAAAAAAAGAAAACGGAACTTTTTCATAGACTAATTCATGTTAAAGTTTAAATTTTCTTCAGATTTTCAGTCAGTGTGATAAAAATCATGAATTGGAGAGCAGACAGCTGCGATGAATGAATTTTAGGATATAAACTTTGAATAAAACGTCTGGCAGTCAGGTAATGGAGATTAGTCGAGAAAATGTAATTAAAACTACAGTCCAGACAAAATTCTGCATTGTGAATTCAGGCTGTGCAGGCAGTACATTTGCCATACATCAAGATGTGAATCATTTATGTGAGCAGTAGGGAAGTGTGTTTGGGTCATGGGTGAACACTAGGTTCGCATGTGGAAGTTGGGGCCAATTCAGACAGTAGGTATTTAAGAATTAAATTGCTGTGAAGTTAGCGTCCCTGTAGTGTAGTGGTAACATGTACAGACTTGCAAGCTGAGAGACCCTGGTTCGATCCCCGACAGGGACAAAAATTTTCTAGGGTAGGTTTTTTCGGCCCTTCTTCTCAAAATTGATCATTCACAGTAATGTTATAAAATCCCTGGTGACACACTCCCTTAAAATAATTTGTAACATCTGAAAAATTATCAGACTAAGCTCACCTTCCTCCCTCTTAGATATAAGAGAAAGAATACTATACTGTATTGCCTTTCCACCCGGTTACATTTAGACATATGAAATAAGCTACCCAGTGTGAAATTGATTATATTAAGTGACATCCATTGTAAGATCATGAGCAGAGTCACCTCTGGAAGCTTTCATCTAAGCTACCCATAACCTTTATTGTTAAAATGGGTTGAAGGTATTCATTGAGGAAAAAATGAATCATACTTTCCATTTAGTAGTTTATTGATGTAATGATACTTCCTCTGAGGCATTTGTGGGGACTTTTATGCCCCATACTTGTATAATAATATAGAGGGTGTGAGTAACTTAATGCCCCACAAAGTCCTTCAAAGGTTGCCAAGAACAAATGCCTGGATGGTTTAACATATAAATAAGCAGGATATTGTGAAGCTAAATGTCTTTGTTTGATACATTTCACTTCTTAGTGGAAGTGAATGTAAGTGTGAATATATTTATGTAGTCTATGTGGTCAAGCCAGGATTATTTTCCTTGACTTGGTTGAAGCAATCTTTTGACTTTAGTCAGAAGATTTTATATAAATTTTAATGCTAAATGCATTTTTATTTTAAATCTGTAGGTGACAAGTGTTCAGTTTTTACCTTTGAGGAGAAATCGGTGGATCAGTGTGCAGGTAAGATTACAGGGGAAAGAAAGAAGAAGAATGTGTTTATATTCTTGAGAGGCAGTATTGATGTCCCTTTCCCATTTAATATTGATGATGGAAAATGTCTCATGTTGATATTGGAAATGAGCTTTTCACTCTGCTGGGGTTGTATTTCTCTGCTGGTTTCACTTCTTCTGTTTGTGTTTCTAATTCTTCCTTCACAATATTGTTACAATCACTTTGCTTCATGTCTCCAAACTTCTGGGAGGCAATCTTTAGTGAGATGAGACCTAATTCACAGCCTCTATACTGGTATTGATTACCTTGCTGGAATCTGTTAGATTTTGATACATGGAAGAAGCAGTATTTTTCTAAACTGTATTTTTACCTTTTCCTTCATTGTTGGGGGATAGAAATGGGTAGGGCAGAGGGGGGAGGGGATAAGAAATATGATATGAGAGAGTGTTTGATGACAGCATTAATGTCATAATTTATGTATTAGTCTTGGAGTGTCCATGTATCAGCTAAATTAGTAACTGGCAGAATGAGTGAAAATTGAGTGCATGAGGAATATGTATGTCTATAATGTGTGTCATATAATGTTGTATTGTAAAAATATGAGAGTTGGTCTGTGGTCCAATAAAGTTTTAAATTTTTCACTTTTTCTTTTGTCACTTCCTCTGTTCACCAAGCTAACAATCTGCAATTTGCCACCCTTATTCTGTGTTGAGACTTTTGTCGAAAACTGCCTACTACTTATTTCTCTTCCCTGCTTAGTCTTTGCTCATGTCTCATCCCATCTGTCCTCCTTTTTCCATATTTCATCCTTTCTTCTCATTTTGTATAATAATTATCCCTTTATCCTATATAAATGTTTATGATCTTCCATGTCTGCAGCTAGAGTACTCTGCCAGGGCTCCCAAATGAAGAACTGTCCTGAGTCTGTCTGTGAGAGAGCAATGATGCAGAATTGCAGCAAGAATCCATGTGCCATCTGTCAGGTGGATCCATGCACATGCAAACCTTACTTCATAGATGTCAACACCAAGGAAAGGTTCACAAATGCACAGTGTCAATACAGTGAGTCAAGTGCTGTAACTGTCAAATGTCCAGACCACTGCAAATAGTATGATAGTTTCTCTTTTGCTTTCAAGAAATTGTTTTGATACAGTTAAAGCCAGAGTCTTTAAAGCCATCTGGAGCATTATTGAGCCTTTCTTCATTTTAAATATGACAATAACAAAAGGTTGCATTTACAGATTTGCTACAATCCATCTAATTAATGTCAAATGCTTCATGTTCAGAGGCATTCTCTGTTCCCCAAGTATATAGTAATATACATAGACACATACCCATAATTATAATAGAGATATTGGTGCAGTTGTTGTGCCATCAAATAGTCTAGGGGAAGCAATGAAATATGTCTTTTTTAAAATTGCTGACAATGGTTCTCTGCTCTTTGTAGAGATTCCAGGTCTATCAAAAAAGGGCAGCTATCTTTTAGAGAGATGGAGGTACAGGCAGAGACCCAAGAACTGATGCAGTCAGATCCTGTCATAGTATATGTTTACCCCAATAGTCATAACACTTGTTATGATTTATAAGTTCATCAAATTAATCCAGTGCACAAACCAAATTGTTGGCAGTGTAATTATCACAAGGGGTGAGTTAAACACCTTCTGCTCCACTGCCTTTGTCTGACAAGCCTGCAATGCTGGTTCCTCCCACAATTCCCACCCATTGACAACACATTACACACACCAACAAAATAACTGAGGAAGACATGCGCTTTTGTCCAAGAGGCATAGGGTGTTCAAAAGCATATTGCTCACAGCTGAAGGGACTATATCATCATCATCATCATCTTCATAATCATCTTCATAATAATCATCATGAGTTCATTTTTGGCATATTCCTATCTCTCGTCAGTATCCCTGGGCTCATGTGAGTTGAAGAAATGCAATGTCCTCAGTGAGATTGAGAAAGCCAAGTTTAACAAGATTGATCTGGCTAATGCTGAAGAGGACATTCCAGATTGTGATGAGCAGGGCAAGTTCAAGGTCAAACAGTGTAAAGGGTCAAAATGTCAGTGTGTTGATGAATTTGGAGCACCAGTGGAATCAGAAGCTGATGGATCTTGCAAAAGTGAGTTCAGAAACAGAACTGTACATTGCAGAATATGATTGCTGGTTCTGTCAAAACAGAAATAGTAATGTAAAATAAGTTCAACATAATTTGTGATTGCAATTCTTTATCCTTGTGTAATCAATTTTGACACCCAGAGTGTAGTAATAATAAAGAGGTTGCAGCACAAGGGTTAATTATCAGTTCCTCATAGTTCCTCCTCACAGGCCTCATAACTTTGTTCATACAGCCGCCCAGAAATAATATTGTCTTAAGTCCTTAAATGACTTTTAGTACCTATGACAGTAATATTTCCAGATGGCAATATGTAAGCAGCAGCTTGCCCAACAGTTAAACTGTAACTAAAGGACACCATGAGGTCTAGTTTTGCAGTTTAATTTACTTGGAGCTGAAAATAGCAGCATAGATATAAGTATCACCAATATGTTTTGTGTAGTACATTTTCTTTGATCAGCCTGCTCATTGACTTTCATTTCAGTGATTTGTTGTAAGTTCTTATCACCCTTGTAACTACCCAGTTCTGATTCAGGAGTTCACCACCAGTTTGTTCCACTCATTATTCTTTTTGTTCATTCTATAGTGCACACAACAATCCGTTTAATTTTTATAATATTATGAAGCAGTACAAGGGACTAACTGTAAGTTTTGTTAAATTCATGTCTCAGCCTTTATCATGTTTGTTCCTTTCAGTACTCCAGTTACACATATAAATATTTTTATGACTTTCAGAGATTGATAAGATCAAGCAAGTCAGGGTGACCTTCACATTCAAAGCAGACTTCAGCAAGTTTAAGAACAACAACAAATTAATGCTTTTGAAAGAGTAAGTTTGAGAATATGGTCACATTTTGCCACGGTGAAAGAGAGGGATGAGGTCAGAGATGTATTGATTAATTTGATTGCATTTATGTTTTTACTTTTTTTTTTGGCACTGACTTCACATACAAAGTTCAGCTTCCTGCAGAAATATTCATAGAAGGATAGATTGTTAAATACATTGCTAGTTTCCAATATCTAACTCCTTTTATGAGCCCATGACTGACGATGACTTTCTGCTTTATAAATGTAGACCAATGTAAGGAAGGGAATTAAGACAGAACAGTGTTACTTTTCCACATGCCTGAGAACTCCAATCAACAATCCCACTTGGACTGAATGAGATGCTGGTCTTAATGGGGTGAAAAAGGGAGCTTCTCTCCAACCAACCGATATCACAAAAGGGATGACACCCTGTTTGGGGTTACCAGTTTTGAATTTTATAAGCCTACCAACTTTTTTCTTTAATCTCGTGTTCAGCATAGCAAGGGACATTACTTTAAAAATTCCCAAACAGTCGTTCACTGAGTAACCTGGCCTGCCCTTATAAAGACTTCTTATCTCACCTTCAATAAGATCATTATGCACAGAGATTCTGGAGTGTATTTCTTTTCACAGTTGTTTTACTTGCATTGACCATCTCATTCCAGTGAGATCCTGAAGAAGCTGCAGGAAAACGGCATTGACCCACTTATTATCAAAGAAATTGGCGAACCATACGCTGGAAGCATCAAGGTGGACGTGATATTTGAAGAGAACCCAGATGCCACGAATAAGGACATGACTGTCATTTACAATGTTGTGTCTCAAATGGTAAGCACAATCATTACATATCATTAAAACAACACATACTGCACTGAGGCCTCAGGAATTTGGGTTTTTATCTCACCAGAGTCACGCTACATAATTACAAAAAAGGAACAGCTGTAAAGAGATATTTTGGTATGAAAGTAAAATTCTGACACTTCATTAGAGGGCTTACACTAAATATTACAAAATTACTGATGATTGGCACATTAAAATTCAGATAAAAATAAAATAATCTTGTAATTACCTCACAGAGTTGTTTTGTTGTTTTTTGGGGGGGAGCCATTCACTGATATACTTAATGCATTTGTTTCATGTTAATAAAAAAACACCTGTACTACCACTCCATAACAAAGTCCTTCATGATTACTGTTGCACAAGCACAAGCCCTGATCTTCCTACTTCTTAATCCAGACATTTATTACATCTGGGACAAACACGGAATTAAATATGATACCACAAGTACATGTCTTCAGAGTTGAAGTGCACACATAAGGCTGTGAACAGTTTTGAATGTAAGAACAAGTGATGCAGTATCTTGATTTGACTTTCATTTTACTCCATTCCTCCAGAATAACACTGGGACTATGGACTTGACTGTGGATGGCGAGACAATTCCACTAGAGAGCACCGCTCCAGAAGCAAAGACAGAATCTCAGATCGGTGAAGAGAAGCCAGAGCCAAAGGATGATGATGATGATGGCCTGGACACCACGGAGATTGTCATCATTGCTTGTGTCTGTGGTGGCATTGGACTCATTGTTATTGCTGTTATCATTTATGTAAGTGAAGACTGGTGGGAGACAGGGAGTGCAGACAGGGCTGGGTGACCTCTCTATGTGCTTAAGAAGTCTGGGTTGGTGATCCCATGCAGACTGAACACTGTGCTGTTCTTGGTGAAGTGAAAAAAAGGAGCGGGCTGTCTTCACTTATCAGTTTGCTAACATTTCAAATGTTAGTTCACAAAAAGGATGGCATCCTTTCCCGGGCTATCAGTTTGAAGGCTATGAGGAAGCAGAACTTGTCATTGCAGCCATCTGTGTTTTCACTTAAATAGTATCCTCAGTATTAACTGGTGTTATGAGAAAAATGGATGAATATATAGGGCAACATAAAGACGTATAAAGTACAGACTTCAATGATCCATAGCCTGCCTTGTTATTAACTATGATTTCACATGCACAGACTCATTATCATTCTATCATTTCATCAAATTTCATACATCAAGTATACGTCAACAGTAAGTATACCCAGGGCATACCTTATATCGAATTCTCTTGTAATATGTATGGGCATGTGCAGGTGTGTGTGTGTTGTATACACGTGTGTGCGTGCGTGCATTTCTGAGTGATAATATCCACATATGTGTTGATAGTTCTCTCTGTCTACAGTCTAGATTAGGTAAGAACATCTGGCACAACAATTAAAGTTTTCCCCAAATCACATTGCACTGGGATATTGCACTGTGTTGCACAGAATAACTACTAGCTGCTGCAACCATCAACCACAGGCTTTTTTCGTGTGTCAGCTGGAGTTCTGTAAAATGAACCTTCTTCCCAGTTTTGAACTCTATAGCATACGTGAAAGAAAGGGAAATGCAAGGGCTGTGTCGATTTTAGCACCATCATCAAAAAGCTCTTGTCTGCATGGTGGTAAATTGGTGGTACTTTGGAAATTTCTATAGTTTCAGAAAAGGAAGAAAAAATTCTCTCTTTAGATCTTGATGATGTTCTTTACTATATCCAAGTGGCAAGTACTCTAAGCACAATGCTTGCTCCAAGGCATTGGTTGAGCGAACATCTAGGTTACTCCTAGCAGCCTAATAAGCAACATCAAAACCAGCACCGATCTGACCTTTCATCCATGTAGGAAGGTAACCACCAGCCGCTGTTTGGGACGGCGCTGCTAAATGTAGATCACTTGGGGGACTCTGTTTCTGCAAGCAGCGTTCTGAAGCACCCTATACATAATTATTATAACCATTCTCATGATTATAATTTTTTCCTCTTCCAGTTCGTGTGCTGCAGAAAGAGACAAGCCAAAGAAGCTGTGGATGATACTTACGACCATATCAGGGTAAGGGCAGGTCACTGAGAATGCCACATCGATATGACTACTGTTAATGTTAGTAAAGAGATTTGTACGTTCCCCCATTTTTGGTAATTGGATTATACCATTTTTATGGCAAATGCCAGTCTTGTATTTGACCTGGACTTTAAGACTGTGAAGAGCCTAACTTGGATATATCTTAGAAATATGACTGAATGAAGATCATGCTGTAATGGCTTTATGAGACCGTAATTTTTTTAACTCAAGCTAGGTTCTGTCTAATCATTACTTTGTGAGAAATGTGGCATTGCCAGTGGCACTGTCTGATCAAAGTGGTTTTTATTCTCCACTTGTTTGTTTGTTTGTTTGTTGTACTGGCTTGTTAGCTAGGACAGTACATATTGTGTGTTTTGATACTTCAGTTATCTTTTCACATGAACAGTCAAATTGCAGCTCTCCACAACAGAAAAGTGTTGAGAAGGAGTGAGTAGTTAGCATATGACATGAGTGGTTAATACTGTTTAGAATAAATTTCCAAACACACAGTATGTCACTGTTTCACAGGCAAAAACTATTCAGTGTTTAATGTGCAAGTATTCTGTGTTTCATTGATTTAGATGATGCACACCTGTGTTCCATCAATATGAGAAGTCACAATCATTGTAGTATGCACTCTAAACTATTTGCTTTAGAATGGCACAAATATTTTAAGGGCTTTAAAGCTAGCATGGTTTAGTTTCCCCATTTGCATTGATGTTGTCTTAAGTGATTGTGTCACTGCACTATCCAACTGCCATTTTCTTTGCACAAATTCCTGTTTTCTGTATATAGTTTGTGAAGGAAGATGCCAGTAGGTTTAGTTTTGCATTCAGCTTATTTATCTAGTTTATTCTGTGATATGATCCATTGCTCACAGCATTATAGGCAGTGTGACAGACCATCACATGGGGAACCCAAAGTCACAGATCACATTTCTGGATAACATGAACTGATCAAAGTAAAATACAGGTCATCTAATTGTAGTCAGGTGGAAAGGTATATAGTATATTCATTCTTTATTAAGGGGAAGGAATGTGAGCCTAATCTGATAATTTCTAGAAGCTGTTACACATTATCTAAGGAAGTGTGTCATCAGGGATTTTAAAAAATTACTGTGAAGGACCATTTATGAGAGAAAATGCCGAAAAAAACTTAACACCAGAAAATTTCCTGTCCCTACCGGGAAGCGAAGCCAGGGTCTCTCAGCTTGCAAGTCTGAACGTGCTACCGCTACACCACAGGGACGCTAATTTCACAGCAATTAATTCTTAAATACTTACTGCCAGAACATTGGTCCCTAACTGCCATGTGCGAGTCTAGTGTTCACCCGTGACCGTAACATATTTCCCCATTGCTCACATAATCCTTATCCAGACATTATAAATTAAAGTATGTCCTGTGCAGAGAAAGTCCAGGAGATACAGTGGTGACTTTTAAATCTGGACTTCAGGAAGCGGGATACCTCACTTAACCGAACATACCATGCGGGAATGCTTTTTTCTTTTTGTATAAATGTCATCGATATTCCAGAAATTCATGACTCCAAATCTAAACAGGAAAACAAGGAACACTGATGCATATTTATGTTGTATGACACTTCGATAATGTGAATAAAAATCAAAGGAAGCATTGTTTGATCAGGTATCGGTATCATTTTTAATCCATTAAGTCAGATGTCACGGATTAGACAATCACTATGTGACTAGAGACACCATCTCTTGTTTCCTTTGTTTTTCTTCTTTGCCCAGTGCTTTTCTACTGCTCATTTGTTTATTCATTCATTGATAAACTGTAATCAGAAAATACTGGGTCTGAGTATTGTCTCTACATTGCCCCATGATCACGTGAATAAACAGTTCTTGTTTTCCTGTTTTGAAGATGCCTTGACATGATAATGCGGAAAATTTGTAGTCCAAACAAATTTATGGGAACTTAAAGATTCAGGGTAATAACATGACTATATTTTGGAATTTCCCACATCTGCATCAAGTAGCCAGGCTTACTTCATTTTGTAAAGTTACATGTGTAATTCTTTGGTACCATGTACAACATTTGTGCTTGGTGGCAACACTAGTTGTCACTAGAAATGTCAAGCTCCAGTGGTGTCTGGCACAGTGGGTTTCAGATTATCAGACTGTTTGTTGCTTGGGATCCACAGAGCATTCTAAGTGCCCTGAAATTACCCATTTCATAGGTGAAGGTCACAAGTATCACTAATACTGGGCACGAAAAGAGACTGAGAAGCCATAAATGGGTTTGGGAAAGATGAGGGGATAAAATTTAAGAAGAGTTCTAAAATTCTAGAGTAGAGTGCGCAATAGAAGATGGAAGAAAGAGGAGGTGAAATTCAGAATCATACCCTTTTTTTTGACAAGGATCACCTTATCACCTTCTTCAAATCTGGAAAGTATTGATTGCTACACCACCATTAAGACTGTCTGCCCACAACTGTGTAAAGATGGAATGCTTATTTCAAATCTAGAAACAAGAAGACGGAGCAATCAAGGAGTTTTCTTAAGTCAACTTATTAAATCAGCTTCAAAGGGATTTCATCCTGTCCAGAATCATTTTCTGCAGATCGTACATGAAAAGAGCATGGTGCATTTTGAACAAGTGCTGTTATGGGAAGCAAAATGAAATGAAGCAATTGAAAATCAGGAATGAGAAAAGTGGACTTGGGTTCCTTTGTGATATATCTGCATTCTCTCATATTATTTGATGAAACTGTTGTGTTTTTTTGGGGTTTTTTTGCATGAGAAGTGATAACTTAGATAAGAGCACCACTCGCTGCTTATTGTGCTTATGGCTATGCTATTTTCTCTTTACCATTCTCGACTTCATAGGAGAACAAAAGCTCAACTTATGACAAGCCAGTCCCTCTGTACAACCAGGCATATGAAGATGATGGTCAATACATGAAAGTGAGGATGTAGAATGGACACCATTGGAAAAAACAGCAGAGGGAGCCGTCCTTGAATTGGCACTTGTTTACTTAAAATTTCACGTTGTCTGTGCTTGTTATCTGCACTTGTTTGCTCATTGCGATGTGAACTTATTTGCATGAAATTAGTAAACGCACATTTTACTAGAATAGCATAAACACCAATTTATGGCAAAGGCTGTTTCGTTTGGTTGTCTGATTTTGCACATTTGGAAGCTTTCTTTTGTCATTATCCTTATGAGGCTATCCCATAACATTTTTCTCCGCTGTCATGTTTGGACTCATATCCTGTCAGGGTAATCTGCAGAGGTAATAAATGTTACCTGTAATTTTACAAGGTTTCAATTGTCTTACTAAGGATTTAGATAAATTATGTTGTTCTGTGTTGCTGACAGCTGTACACCAATGGCAAAAAGCACAAGCTTCAAGCAGTAGACATGTTTTCTGTTTCTTTGCACCCTGCTATCCCATGATTTAAAGTTAGAATAAAATACACTCAGGATGCAAATTATATTCTGTCATTCATGACCTGTACTTCCATGTGTCAATTAGGTTCCAGATGATTCGTATTTCATCAAGACAACTCCAGTGTTCAACAACTACAGCTATGAAGACGACGGCAATTTCATCAAAATCAGACTCTAAGAACTCTGCTGTACACCGGCGTTTCATAAAAATCAGTTCTACATCCTATTCTTTGTATGCTCTTTTCACATTACTGTTTTTAACTTCTTGCTGTTTCTAAGTGCATAAATTCATGCAAAAGAACTGATGCATCTTGATACACATTCAAAAAATATAAAGATGTGTGTGATAAGTCATTGAATTTAAAGCTTAAAAATCGAAGTGTATTTCTTCAGATTCTCAAAAGTTTCATATCCTTGTTGTTTTAAATTTTTTTCCATGGCTGTGTTCACATAATGAAAACAAGGTAATCTCTGCTTCTGGATATGACTTTTGAAACATAAGTAGTAGAAAACTGTCCACTACTCCACCATGTCTGAGCAGAGAATTTTACAATTCTTACACTATGTCAGCAGAAAAGAAATAATAAAAAAGGGAGTGATTATTGAGAATACTGACATATATGTGAGGAAATTTAAGAAATAACAACACAAATGTATTCTTTTGCCAGGTGTCTTTGCAAAGATGTATGAAATAATGTCAGCAAGGCCCGATTTCTGTTAAAAGAACAATATATTGTTTTAAGACTTGAATGGGAATCTCATTTTATTTTGGCTTCTGTCAACAAATTTTGTACTAACTCATATACAGTGATCTATCTTCTGTAGCAAGTGTATTTTTGTATGTTGATATCATTTTCCTGTGAATCTAACTTTGTTTTTAAAAAAAAAAAACATTTTAAAAAAGCCTGTGTTTTCTTGATCTTTATGTACTTTAATCTTTCTCTATTCATTTCAATACATTCCAAATTAATATTTGAAATTCTCCAATTACATAAATAAATATAAGAGGCTAAAGTCCTATCTCTCCCAATAAAAATGAAGTAAAAATAATTGCACAATTCAGCATTTTTAATGAGGGTGAGAAGTTTTGAGAAAATATTTCACATAATGTAATTGAGAATGTTTGTTCAGTTTGGCTAAAAGCATGAATTTACCTGTATATTCTGTATAATCATATTTTAGCAACAAATTTTGGCATTGATAATTATAAGTTGACTACAATTGTTTGCCTGACCAAGACATAATTTGTATTGTGTAAACTTTTTCATAAACTTTACTTTTGCTATGCCAAACAAATTTTTGTCCCACTCACTTGAAATAAACTTTTATACACTATCTTAACTGCAGACTTCTGTTGTCGAATTCCCTTCATATCTGTATTGTATTTATTTACATGCAATGTAATGAGCAATCTCACCACAGCTTTAGTCTTTTTGGAATAGGCCAGTCAATAATTCGCCATGTTCAGACTGACAATAAAGCTGTGGTATTTGATGGTATTTTACTTACACAGCCAAGTTTCTGTGTCATTGTGAGACATGTTAAATACGAGAATCTACAATAATTAATCCAGTAGAGAGGTGAAATTTATTCCTTAATTAGTTCATATTATCAGTGCCCTGTGTGGGCTGTGAGTTTAGAGGTTCAGTACAATCTCCTTCCCTTTAGGAGACCTTAGTCTGTGGGATACCTCTCAACGTACAAGGATGCTAGTGATTTTGCCACTGTTGGTATAATACTAAGGTCTTCTAAAGGGAAGGAGATTGTACTGAACCTCTAAACTCACATCCCACACAGGGCACTGATAATATGAACTAATTAAGGAATAAATTTCACCTCTCTACTGGATTAATTATACATACACTTAATAAACTTATCAAGGGGTCCCATACCAAAACACTTTCAACACATTGTTTAACCCTTCCTCCAAATTTCAACCTAAATAAAATGACCCAAGACCAATTAGATTTTGAGAACTTTGGCAGCAAATAATGCTACCAGATATTTTAGGCCTATTTATACATTTAACAGAGTAACCATATCCACCTAGCAACAACCACTGACATGAAAAAACCCACCATTTCTGAGTCTACAAGAGTATTTGCCTCTCTATCTAAGCCTCTGAAATTCAAATCCAACCATTTCCCCACCACCTCCTCTCAATTTAACAACCAGTTTTCTGAGGAACCATTTAACATGGCATACCCATATGCCAGGTACTGTCGGCATCTTCAGACCCCAAGGAGGAATAAATGAATGGGTACTGGGCAAATCTGGCAGACGAATCTTTCCATTAATCCCCAGCTCAAAGGATCTAAGAAATCTCGAAAGACAAGTTTAGATTATTGTTTCTGCACTCGGAATGACATCTTGTTAAATACATGCTTGAACTGGATCCGGCCACAGATCCCTCCATTATGCCCTGAATGTAACTGCCCAAATGAAACAGTGAAATCTTTTCAACTGTCTGTTCTTGAATGACCTGAATCAGAAGTACCTGTCATCCAAACTGGACCTTGAAAATGCTCTGTGCTCGGATTCCCAGTAACAGCAAAAAAGTCTGTGCTTACTGCACACTATAAGATATGCCAAAGGGCTTGATCCAAATGCCCGTTGAATTAGGAATATAAATAGCTATACCTCTGAGAATGTTTCTTGCACTCATGAAGAGCTCCCATGGTTATGAAGACGACGACAGTGGAGGGAATACTTCTTTCAAAACTAGAAACAAGAAAACAGAGCAATGAAGTAGATGGCCTTCTTTGCTGAGCGAGTAAGATAATACTGTATGATTGCTTATTCATGCAAGCACATGCACACAAACCTATTATCCTAACTGGCTGCTCCACAGATGCACTGCAAATTGTACTGTATAGTGTTTTCAATTTATGAAAAGCTGTTGCTTTGCATATATAATTGAAGGAATGAGAGAGAAACAAAATTCTTTAACATTCCCATTTGATAACAAATAGTTGAGTTCATTGTCTTTTGTTGTCAATGTAAATAAACTTGCAGAAGGGCTGAATATCTCTCATATATAAGGAGTTTGAAAAAAAACAACAAAGACTTAATAGATTCTCAATACATGTACATTGTACATAGAACATGTTGACAAATAAGCACGTGTTCCAGATATACCTTCAAATGTGAATAGTTTTTGTTCAGAACTTCCTGCACAAGCAGAAGAATTAGATCAGGCTAGATAATATTTCATATTATCCTGTTTTGTGTTTTTTTGTGTTGTTTTTTTTTGTGAAATATGACATAACACTACTTCATCACATGTGTCTATGTTAAGAAGGGGTGGAAGCTTGGCGGGACCTCTTTAGTCCATGAACCCTAGGCTAAGCTACGGTAGTGAAATCAATACAAAAGTGCAAGGTGGTAATTGATTTCAGAGCTGGTTAAGCAACCTGAGAAGTGAAGTATGGGTGGAAGACATACAAGACAGACAAAGTGTGCTGTAATAACGCAGTTGAAAACATGAACCACCACACTGCTTATGATCTCGGCCATCAATGGGAAGGGTAACAGGAACAGCTCAGTCAAGACAACCAAGCCCACAGCTGGAAACTGGATTGCCATAGCTTTGTACTTCACTGGCTAAAATCTGTGTCAGAAGTGATAGAAAGAGTAAAACAAAACTGTTTGTAGACAGACAGGCAAGCAGGGAGGCAGAACAACAGACAAACTTAACCAAATGGTAAATATAAAAATATATTGTTTTATTGATAGAAAAAGGCACATGAATTTTATCATTCACAACTAACCAAGTAAATACCTCCAGGATATCAAAATCACAAATCACAAAGCTGAAATGGTGCTAAGCAAATATTAACTGTACGCAGCAAGAATGAAGTACCATCACTATAATATACAGTCACTCTCAAATGCTGAAATGAAAAACTCCATTTAGAAATACATGACTCCATCTGACTTGTAAAACAGTCTGACAAGTGACATCATCCAGCAAGTCTCAAAAAGCTTAATAAATAATATAAAAATGCTCATACTGTCTAGGTCAAAATAAGGAATTTCGAACTCTCTACTGTGTCACTGGACTGAAAATATGGACAATTTTTAAGAATAGCTTAATTTGATTTACAATCATATATTTTCAAATTATGCAAGCCCTTCTATTAAAATAAAATTTAAAAAGTATACTGGAATAATGTTGTGAACATCAATAAGCATTAATTTTTACGTATGATGGAAAGAGGCATGGATGAGGTTGCCAAGGGGAAAGAGTGCAATTCAAGTATTTTAAAGTGTTATAACAGATAAAACAAAAGTGCCCAGACATTGTAATGTCACAGGCCATGAGGCAGAATACGGTTGTGCAGGAACTTTCATCATTGCCCACAGGTCTTCCTGATGAAATCCATTCATCAGAGCTACAAACATGATTCTAATGCTGCTCATATGTTTTCACAGGTGAAACTCATCAATAAATTTACTGAAATCAGTAAACTGAGGACCATGGGTTGGTATCATCATTCATGTAATAATAATGTGTAGAAAAAATAATCTGCATGCAATGGGAATATATATATGACATATTTAGAAAATGAAGTTTCAGATGTTTGGTTCTTTCAAAAATGCAACTTCATCATGTGAAAACCCACTGCGACACTGTCCCTGAATGCCTGGCCTGGTTTTCAGTTTATTCACCTTTCGAACATTTCATCCATATGATTTTCCATAGTGCATGAAAAAATGCAGAATGATGTGAAACCAATCATCTCCCCCNCCCCCACCTCTTTTTTGCCCCCCCTGAAATAACTTGCGCCAGATGTGTGGCAATAGTTTTCCCACACCTGCCTATACAACAGGCTTCTAACATGTGCTAAGATGAGTTCTTGCCAGATTTTTCTGATGAACCATTTAAAACCATTACCATTCTAGGCTGTTACTTAATCCTTGTAACTTGGGATATAATCTGTTGGCCTTAACACTCCTTACAGTGGATGTGGATATCAAAGTATCCCATCACAACCTGCACAACCAAGAGAAGCGCATGACAGATTCTTAATATTTGATAGAAAAAGACTATACACAGGTTAGGCTAAATCCACATTTTGACAGCTATGAATTGAGCTCTATCTCAATCTTTCCACCTAAATTATTCTTCAGAGCTTATTTTGTTTTTAAGAAAGCCAACAATATGCGCATTTGCTGATGTGATTAAATGAGGCATGATGCAAGAGTTTTCGGCTTCTCCTGTAAAACCATGATTGTGGCATATACGATCTTTGCCCCAAAAATGGCAGATTAGCCCACCTGGTATCAAAGTAGTCAGCCAGCAACTTACACAGGAAGGCATGATGATGTAATTAACTGCTGTGGCCAAGCATACTTGCACGGATAGAGAAGCATTATGAGAGTTCATGGTTTTTGTCCCCTGGAATGGTAGACAGTGAGCTTTGTTTGTGTCCATTTTTATCTATAAATGTAACACAGTAGTTTACCTAGAAACATAACAAAGTGGTCCTACTATTATTACAACTACTGCTGCTTTGATATAGCTAAAATATAATTTCTGTTCACATAGAGTGTTGTATTGCACAAAGCATGAGGTTGAGAAAAACAGAATCGTACCCTACAGTGTGTGCACAAGCACAAGAACAGACTTAATGAAGTCATGTATTTCTAGATTTTTGTTTGAGCTTGCTTATTAAATCCTATAATGTCAGTTGACCCTGCTTAAATTCCTAAATAAAATGACACCAAAATCTGCATCTGATGTATTTGTGGAATGTGACGTAAAACATCAACACAGGTGATCTACTAAATACTAGAAGTAAAGAATGCAAGTTTAGACCTTAACAGTCAATATGTATTAGCGATACAAGAAACTACTTTCCACACTTGTATGTGGAAAAAAAAATGTTCCACTATACCTAATAGATACTACTGAAAATAAGAGCAACACTGATTCATTACGAAAATTTTCTGCCTGGCCAGCTACCTGAGCTGGTGTATCAAGTATGAAGATATTTCATTTATCCGGCTCAACCAGGATGGAAAAGAGGCATCTGTGACATTACAACACACATTCAATAAAATCCTGAGAGCAATGTTATGCTGAAATTACATACATAGTGAGCCAGTACAAAACTTCTGAAATTGGACAATAAACATGAAAAACTTTTAATATTAATATATCACAGTTCTTTCTATTGAATGTATGATATAGCATTGTATAACATGAGATTTGTGAATGATGTAAGATTCAGACAAAACTACATCTGATTTCAAATATTTAGTGGGTCACTAAACTAGCCCCTAATGTGTGGGCCTATTTTGCTTGAAACAAATGACCAAACCACATTTCCACACTCTAATACTATGACTCCTCTCTTAGTAATGACTATGTTCAAACATTTCATTAAAAATAAACGTATCCCTGAGGACAAAAAAAAAACGTCAAACAATTCTCCCTGTCACCGCACTTTTTAAATACTTCCAAATTTGAGGATTTTGGCCTCATAATGCCCACTTGGCAGCAGTCAGCACAACATGTGGTGATACTGATACCAATTTTAAAAAAATGGACAGATCATTCAGATGTGGGAAACCTCACTTTCTATAATTTCAAAGTCAGGATATGTGAAGCTGCTGACCCAAAAAAAAAAAAAGAGTCACCAGCAGAGACACACAGCAAAACTAAGTGAAACTGATGAAGAAATAAACCTTACACATCTCTGCACAAACTTGCACAAGTCATTTTTCATAACAGATACATGTTATTTAGAGTGACATCAAAAGAATTTGTTGATTCAAACCTCCATTAACGAATATTATAAATACTATGTGCTGCAAAAAATTGTAGGATGAACATAGTAATTTCCTGGCAGAGATTGAAAACAAGAAACAAACCTAGGCAATCTTGGATTTCTCAGGTCTGTACATCTTTATTCTCATCAGTAATTCTAATGGCCTGCCACAGTCCATCTTTTAAATTAAAAAAAAAAAATGTTTGTAAATTTCAATTCCACTGCATTTCCATCAGACTGTTACTAAATAATTGCCACCATATTTCTATCATTTGTTGCCACAACTTAAGTACTGTTAGTATGTTTCTATTGATTCACTGTAGAGCTACCACAACCAAGCTGAAAGAATGGGAACTATGGCTTATAACAAAACTAACCTTCAATGGAACACTGAGATGCACGTCCACCCACAAACAAAGGAAGCTGTCGTTACACTAAGCTCAAACATTGTCCACAATCACTGATTACTGAGAAGAGTTTTTGATTTCAAATTAACGTAGATCAGAAGTAGTCTTTATATTTCTCACCTGTATTTCTACCTCAGCAAGTTTTTAATATGCATATTTAATCTTAATGAAATGAGATCATGAAATAAAACGGATTTGATTTCACTGCATTGCAGTCCATTCAATCTCAATTTTAGCCTCATAAATTTCAGTTTCGGACACTAAACAATAAACAGCACCAGCTTTGCTTAGTAATTATACTTAATCTTCTGGACTGCCATATGGATAAAACAACCATGAAAAGAACTTGTAAGTGGCTCTGTCAGTATTACAGGGCATTTCTACTACATTTTTAACAAATCCCTTTGATATAAAATGACCTGCTGTAACATGCTATTGTCACAGAAATATAATCTCTTTCTACAGTAGTTCACTAAAGGTGCAACAAGGCCATCCCTCAACATTCAGACCTCTATCATCTTGTAGGTAATTTTGTTCCCAAAATATTACTCAGTGAAAGCATTGCAAAGCCACAGAAATTTTGAATTCTGAACTGACTACATTGTAAACACTCACTTTTCTTATCAGTCTGTACCTCTCTGACAGCACTTTGCAGAGTATTTTGGAATATTTTTGCCAACCACATTACCAAATTATGAAATACAGATCTGGCCACAATGAAATCTTTCATTTCTGAGTGCAAGACATTCAAAAACAGAAAGATTAAATGTAATCCTAAAGACATATAAGCTCAAATTTCCTGAGAAGGCAGCAAGACCATGCAACTTGTGAGTAGTTCTCATAAACTTAAAAGTATCAAATTTGAGTTTATCAGCGTAACTCTCAAGCTGAGTTTTTATGGGCTTATAGTTTATGTTGCGATATCCTTGAGAGAGGCATTTTACTCCTATTTCCTTATTTGATTCAGATGTGGATGAGTACCTAGCTTTCAAGCTAGATGGGGATTAGGGCACTGCTCTGTTGTGACTAGCAATAATTTTTGTCATAGATCTGGTCTATGATTATATAGACTTGTTATGTGAAAGGTTGTGTCATGAATGAAATCCAGAATTTTTTTATATGTACTAACATTGTATGTCACTGTAAAATATCTTTTCTTCAGCGCAAATAAAGAGAGACTTTATATTTTACTTTTAACTGAAATTGCAATTATAGAGTATAAAACATGCAAGTATCAAAAAGGTATTTCATAACATTGAGTAACGCATTATTTTGTATAAATAAACAATCAGGAAGCCACTTCAAACAATACCTCAGAAATTATGCAAATTCAAACCTTCTTATCTTTTACAATTTTTTCCCCTAAGCCATGCATTCCTCTAAAATGCAACTTTCCATCATCACACATAAGTGTTTTGCAACTGCTCTGTAGTAGAATATAATGCTAACATAACAGTCAAAGTACTTTCATAGCGTGATGTTGAGTGATGGGGACACCAACCGTATGACTGAAAAACCTTAAGTCTTCTGTTACAATTAAGACCAAATCAAGTTCCCTCCACCCTCTTACCCTTCCCCCAATAAATATAAGAAAAACATGACAGCTAGCATTGAACCAGCTTTCATAATAAACTTGCATCACACCCGGAAAGACTAGCAGTAACACAGCCATCTTTTCCTTAATATATTTTGAATAAGTCATATTGTGCTCACAAACTGGGCATCTATACTTTCCAACCAAACTCCCAACAATCAAAAAACACTGATTTATACAGAATGTTTTGAAACACAAAGGCAGTATAATGAATATAAAAGCGGCATGATACAAATTCTTGCTGGTCTAACATTAGTAATTATAAAAGTCAGGATAACACAGCATGTAAAATTGCTGTGATTAGACAGCATTTATGGACACGGTGATAAGACTTCATTATATGACGATGTCTCATTTAAAACATCAAAAGCAAATAGTAAAAGGTTTGCTATTGCATTAACTGTATAAAAGGCTGAGGGACATTGCATGTGTCCTGAAATGCATATTTCTTTGACTTGTGTAAGAAGTCTGCAGTTTTCCTCATGTTATTCCTTATTATTTTCCTCTTATTATTTTATAATTCATCATGCTTCCAAATCCAAAGTCACTAAAACTTCTGGTTCTGAACTTTTTTTAAGCAGTGAATTCCTGCCCACAGATCAATGCATGTAGACTGATAAAAAATTGAAGAAGCTGATAACAGAGCCAGGTAAACTGTATAGTATCACATCAGAAACACAACTACTATTCAATGCTGGAAGGGCAGTTACAGAGAAAGCTTAATACATAGGTTCTATATTTTTCAGTGACACTGCATGTTTATCACACCACTCTGGGAATATATCCAGTTTATTACGGATGAGTTTAAGTAGTGTCAAACAATCATCTTCAGCAGTGTGTGCTATTTCAGGCTGCTGACCAAACACTCGTGCATACAAATTGGTTAAAGAGTACGAAACTTTAACCTCTTTATGTGCCTTGACAACTTTGGTATAGACATCTTCTTTCTTTTCACTGTTAGGTTTTCCATTGTTCCCTTTACCCAAATTGTCCTTGCTGTTTAAGTTATTAGAATTCATCCCTGAGATAATTTTTGCTCCATTTAATGTAGATGAGTCCTTAGAAGTAGTCTCTGAAGGGTTTGCATTCACAGTTGTCATAACACCTGAATCTGTATTTGCAAATGATTGATCATTTACAGTTTGTGTAGATACTACCATCTCTGCCTGGGTAACTGCAAGAAGCAGCTCTCTTTCACTATCTGTTAAGCTCTCTGGCTTCTGAGCTTCTGATACTAAGACTCCACAGTTCTCATCACCGCCTTTCTCAGTGGCTTTGTACTTGTGCATACTTTCTGTTGAGTTAATTCCATCTTGCTGATCTCTTTCATTGTCTGAAAGTATGTTTGCACTCACAGCTGTTAAGGATGCAGGCATACCAGCATCATATGCTGTACTACCACTGCATTTAGTTCCTCCATGAGGTTGAACATCACTGTTATCATCAAACAACTGACGTCTTGTTTCCATAATGTTCCTTTGGATCTCCACCTCTGTACGTTTCTTCTGCACATTTTGTCTCTGCAGTGGTGGTGGTGATGGTCTACTGGACACTGCTTTCTCTTCTGCTGGCTTTGTTGGAGTGTTTTCTACATTCTCCCATTCATTTCCCAACTCAAGGCATGCCTTGTGCTGTTTGCTGATGGCCTCTACAGTAAGGTCTGCACAATCTGAAGTTCGTTTCAAGCCATTTGTACCCATGTTAGCTGTCTTAAAATGATTTGTGCTGCAGTCTTTATGAACAAGTTCAGCATGTCCAATCAGTTCAGTAGCTCCTCCAGCCACTCCATCAACCAAGTTTCTAGGAATTGGACTGGCACTTTCATGGACAGCATCAGCCAGGGCAGCACCTCCAACTCTTGCTAAAGCTTGTTTCTTCTGTAATACAAATTCTGGGACTGGAGGGAGACCATCAAACATACGAAAGGCTTCAAGGCTATCAGCACACAGTATTCCATCTGGAATTTCCTCATTGGCATTTTTCAGTTCCGACACTAAAAGAGGGAAGTCAAACCTATGGAGACATTTTAATAAAGAATGCTTAATGCATGTGATGTGGTATGGAACAACTTATCCAAACTGAGCCACCTCTTTTTGAAGCTTAAAGCTTTTCAATGTTTTGTCAATGTTCAGGTACAGTGAAAAAAGCAGCAATTTAACTGACAGTAAAAGTATGCATGTCAAGAAATGTTTGCGTAAAAAAGCAATCACTAGTAACCATCCTTGAGGTAAGAGTAGTCACCTAATAATAATATTAGTAAGAATGGGGGCACCAACAAAATACTACATATCTTACATAAGTTACCTACATAACTGATTTTCTGTTGTCTTCTAAATCCTTGTTCTGTTATCTGATAATATAAAGTGTGTAATATCCCAGTGAACATTGGTTAAACTACACTCAAAGGGACCAGTCAAATCACTATGGATTAATCATCTTTTGGATCAAAAATAGTGCCTGACTGAGCTATAGCAGCATGATAGAGGATGGATAAAATAATGCTTTTTATGATGGTAAGTGACCTGTGGTGCTATACTGGGTGTAAAGCTATGATGGATGCATGTTATTTACTATCTTATTATTGGGGCTGTGAAAAAGGAGATTGCGTGTTCTGTAAAATCAAATTATCACAAAATGATGCCAATAACACTAGATTAAGATTAACAGTTGCAAAAAGAGGAAAGGGAACGTGCATTCCATACATAATCACTTTGAACAAAGGTCTGATACATCATCTACAGCCAATCACTAATTGCTCAAGAAGACAAAATGTGTATTTAATAAAATACAAGTATTGTAAACAGGATAGGCTATTGAGTGTCTGCTTGAAATGCAACGCTAACAGCATTAATACAGTAGAGCTGTGTTAACATGACACTGAAGGGACTGGTCAAATCATTATAGGTTAAATGAGTTTTATGTCATCCAATTACAGTACAATACAAGGATGCAATAGCCAAAGAAATGTTGGAAGGCATTTGTAGGTGACTGCTTTGACAACCCTGCCTGGTTTAATGTTGTGTCTCGTCGGGGATTAGCTACATTATCATCAGCTTTGTTTAACGCAATATTCATCAACAGCAGATTTTCAAAACATATTTTATTTCTCTTAAGTCCTTCCTTCCATCTCCCCAAGACATCAAAGCTGTCAGACTTTTCCAGATGATTCACTTACCCATTTCCATTGTGTGCAATCAAGCACGCAGGCAGAGGTAAATTCTTGAGGAATGTACACACTACTGGTGCCTGTTTCTTGAACAGGGCAAACGCCTCCAGAGCATCGTTATGTAACCCTGAAATAAATTAAATAGAATTTGACAATATAGTCAAGTAGAAATAGAGTCGACTCTGCTTAATCGCTCTCCATTCACTTCCCACTTCTGTTTAATCCCAACTTTCCAAAGGGAACAAAATTTTTCCTATATAAAAGTCACTGGATGATCGCAACTCACAACTCCTCAGCAGCTGTAAAAATCAAATATCAGTAGTCAGAGGATTACAACTGTTATATTTACACTGACGACTGAAACTGTACACCAGAGGGTAGACAGGTTGACTGAGTGACAGCTACCATGCCATAACAGGTGTGATAAGCCCCTCCTCTCCACCTCCCACTCTCCTTGACTCAGCTATCCCCAATAATGCTTCTGCCCTGAGCACAGTAGGGCCCACTCTGCTCTGCTCTTCAGCCCATCTCTTCTCCCCAAACCATTCCCTCACCGAGAAGCGTCGAATGCAGACACCTGACCCCTGACCTGTTCGGTGGATTTCGGCTTGATGAAAGAACATGTCATATGGATATACAGTCGATCCTGACTGCGCTATCCTACTCTTTATTGTCTGCCAGGCTACTGCAAGGTTGCCAATGAAACAGGCCTCAGTGTTCAAACATTCGTTGCTACAACACCGTACCGAGTTTAGCAACTCGAAGGCGTCAACACAGTGACTGAACCACAATGTGTACATACTGCATGTTAGTCGGGAGTTGAGGATGGATCATTTACATCAACAGCATTAACATGTCTGCCGCCAAACCCATGAAAACTTTGAGGGAATAGGTTACAACCCACCTCTCCTCCCACCCCACCCCCTCCACCTTTTCACTAAATGGCTGAAAATACCAGCTCTGCATGAACGCAATTTTTTCCATGATCCCGAGGAGTTGTGATTAAGCAAAGTGTACTGTAACTCAAAACATGTGAATCGAAATCATGGTTTCCTCCATCAATCCATGCAGACCCAAATTTGATTTTTGATACCAGTGCTTGATCTATTCCTTGAATTCAGCAAACTTAAACAAGATAAGACAGCCCCAATGACTTCAACTTATTCATGTTTGACCATATATGCAAATCAAGGGGGTCACAAGTCACTTATTTCAATAGATAAAAATTTCCTTTCAACTTATCCAGCTGTAGAAAACTTTCAAAAATGAAAATATCCCCTCACCAATCTTTTTCACAATCATGTCCTTAAGAGAGCCAGGCAATCTACTGTATGTCTCCCCACTGGGACATAATCCCTCCCTCTCTTCCCCACTGTCACCGGCCTTGAAGAGAAACCCATCATTTGACACTGGAGGCTGACTGAATGGTGTAGTTGCCTTTTTTAGCTAGCTCATCTGCACACAAACATAGCTTTTTAAAAGGAAAAAGGTGATGATAACACATGCCTCTGGAAATTTGAATCCTTACTGCTACAACCTCATTACTTTGTTTCAAATTTAACTTATCCTGGCAATTATTGTAGTCACAGGTTCAAATTTTGTCATCAGTTAATCAAAATAAGAGTACAAAAATACTTCTTTTCTTTTCACTGATCAATCGCTGAAAACCAATTATAAATTAACTCCTATGCTATGTCATGTGTTTCAAACTCTTTTGCTACATCGTGTGTTTCAAATACTGGTGTCTTCAAATAACCAGATGCTCATTAGCCTGTGCGGAGGTTTGTCAAAGTTGTGGATTTAAGGGCTTTCTGCATGATTAAAGTCATACTGCACTCTTGTACAAAGGAGTAGTTCATTACATATGTAGCCACCTGACAAAATGAGGCATATCTCGCATTTTTGTAGTAGTGAGATATTGGTATCACCAAACAGGTTGGCCAAAGCCTTTTCTCTTGGTGAAAAATTCAATGCTGTAAAATAATTAGTAGATTAGAAAAGATATGGTCTTTTAAAAACAGGTAGTGACACAACTACAGTTTAGACACACACAAAAAAAAATAGGGTTCAAGTTTCAGCTTATATAAGCCCAAACTGCCAGGCAATCAATATACTGATGTAATTAATACCTCTTTTCAAGCAGACTAAACATATCTCCATGAAGAATGACATTATCAAAAATTCAAACCCGAGTGTAGTTAATTCACAGCAACTATGTCTATGAAAACTGGTCACGTGACATCAGCCATGTGAGCTCCATTATCATCAAAATTATCCATGGTGACTTGATTCAAAATCAACTGTAAGGCCCTTTCCTATCCCAGACACATTTTGAGTTTGAAATAAGGGTAGTGAATACAGGAAATATTGAGACCATGCCCATGAAAACTTATCATGTGACATCAGCCATGTGAACGCCATTCTCGTCAAAATTATCCATGGTGACTTGATTCAGAGTGATTCAGAACATTTTTAGTTTGAAATAGGGATAGTAAATTAATCAAACTTTTCAAATATACTCAAAACTAAAATTCGCTAACTTCAACTCAGACAAGTATTATATTGATTTTGGTAGTGCCGAAAAACACCTCGTTTTGTTGGGCAGCTACACATAGGAAACAGGGCATCGGGATGTGTCAGAATTCACATAAGGATGTTACATGCACATCTTGATGTTATTTGAACCAAAGAGTTAGGACATATATGTATCAGGGTTCACACTAACACAGACAATAATGTGCATAATATAGGCATCTTTACTTCGCCTAAACAAGTTTAACAAGTTTATTTGTAAATAAACAGTTTTTGAACCGCCATAGTTTGCATATATCCATTTTCTGAAAGCCGAGACTTTTATCATATCAATGTACCAACTGAGGATGACATGCACTTACCACTACTGCAATCGAAGTGGCGAGTTAGAATTAATGTTTATTTGTCAATTTAAACAATACCATCTCTAATTTTTCATTGCTGACTGTTTTAGTCTCTATTTTGTTTGTCTTGTCTGGACTTTACTGTTTCTTGTTTTCCAAAATGTACATGTATGAAAAAAAGGGCTGTATGCTGAGCAATTTTAAAACGTCACTATAAACACAGAATGAGCAAACCTAGTGGAAACCTTGTTATGTATTCATATGTCATATTTAGTGAAGAGATTAATTTCAGAGCGAAATCACTTGTTCTTATACCGCAAACAATCTTACAATACTGTATGGTACACCACTTTCCCTACCTGATATTTGTGATGAGCCATGATTGATTCTCTTGCCGGGATTGAAACAAATGAGCAGCTTGTTGAGCACACGAGGGGATGATTGTTTAGTAATAAGCTCATCTCTAGTCAGTGCAATAAAGCAGAGCTCTGTGATTTTTGGATTATTTCCCACACTTGGCAAGCCTGTTGTCTCTGTGTCAAACACGACAAATGTTCTGACTTGGTTAGTAGTGCTCACAGTCTGTTCAGTTAGTACCTCTTGGTCACAGTCCCCCATGCTGCTTCACTTGTCCCAGTTCTGTTGCAGCTACTTCATGTAAACATTCATAAGACTGATTAGGACCTGAGAAATACAGAACAAAAATGGCTGTCTTAAGCAATGTTTTCGCCCGCTTATATGAATTGGGAGAGGCAGTCCTCCCTAGTCATAAATTTTAGAGGGTTTTGTAAAGTTTTGAGAGATTTTAGGATTTTCTTAAACAATGCGAACTTTAGAGTAAATTAGAGTAAAGGAAAATTTTTAGGGGGCATTTTGAAATGTAATGGGCAAAACACATACTGCATGGTCTGGAGAAAACACAGCCTATGAAAATCTATGATCATAACAAAATGCCATATCCAACACTGCTCCCAGCATTCTTTGGTGTTCAATCAGCAACAAAAAGAAAATGTCTGTGAAAAAGGCTCTGGTCAGCTAGTTCCTAAATGGTTTTTTTTTGTTTTTTTTTCTTTTTTGGGGGCCGGGGGACTAGAGAGTGCAACTCCCATTAAGGATTCCCCTTTCCCTACCCAAATAAAACCCTGGGCTTAAAGATTAGTAAGGGAATACATTTAATTTTCATATGAAATGCCTTGACTTTTGAATGTGTGGGCAGATGATCTAAGATAGGCCTACACATATTAATTTATAACATGAGTAAAGCAAAACTGGGAACGGGGGGGGAGCATAAGTAGTCTAGGCTAAGTAAAGATGGATGTTATGATAGAATGACCCAGTTCATGAAATTTTCCTGCCTGCCTGTGGTTTACCACAGTTGCCATTTGCCAAAGACCATCAATGCACATATACAGTCGACTCCGCTTAATCGCCCATCATCGGGATCTCGGAAAAAGTGGTCGATTAAGCGGAGCGGCGATTAAGCGGAGGAAGTAGTTCCGGCCATATTTTTGGTAAGGAGATTAAATTTCTTTGATGTCGTGGTTTGATATCGTGCAATGACACTTTCTTGTCGCCAGACTCCGGACAAACTCGAGTTTGACGGTGTTATAGCGCACAAAATGTTTGATCTCCGCGGTCTCTCTCATTGGCCACCTCGCCAGTAGCCCAGCAGACAATAAGGCGTAGGATGGCATGGTCGGGGTAGACCGTTCATCCACATGACACGTTCTCTGATCTAACCGAAATCCACCAAACAGGCGCAATCAAGGCGTGGGGGGGAGGAGACCATACCACGGCTTTATGCGCATTAGCATTATCAGACGGGCGAAGGCGGTGATGCGTAGCGTGGGA